>JAUEKY010080956.1:0-10773 GCA_031833965.1 Scyllaea pelagica
AGAAAGAAAGAAGATAGAGAGGAGAAGACAGAAAAAGACAGAAAGGGGAGGAAGGAGAGAAAGAAAGAGAAGAAAAAATAAAAATAAATAAAACAAAACAAAAACAAAAAAAACAAAAACAGAAAAAAAGAAACAAAAAACAAAAAAACAAAAACAAAAGCAAAAATACAAAACCAAAACAAAAACAAAAAACAGAAACAAAAAACAAAAAAACAAAAAAACAAAAAACAAACAAACACAAACACAAAAACAAAAACACAAAAACAAAAACAAAAAAAAAACAAAAACAAAAAACAAAAAAAACAAAAACAAAAAACAAAAAACAAAAAACGCCCTTCTGCCGGCTCGTACGGCACGTCGGGACCAACGGAGGTGCTATTCTATACCCCGGCACCACACAGGGGTGTTGTGGTTTCAGGGTAGCCCTAAGCAAAGTGGTTGGGAACAAAAAACTTGTAAAATGCAGACTACAAGTATGTCTCAATCTTTCAAATCAAGCTTCAACTTGGCAAAATATCTATACTGAAACAAAAATATCACTCCTTCAAAATTCAATTTAAAAAGTAATACAGATATTCATAACTCTCACTTTCTTTCCACCACTCCGCCTGCCACAGTATCCAGGTCATCTACATTCAGATCTTTCCGGAAAGGAAGCACGACAAGATGGGTGCCATAAATCAGCATGCCGGCACAGCGGCCGTCAGGATCTGTCCGAATGATGGGTAGGTGTGTGTTGGAGCGATAGCCACCCTGGAAATTTAATGTTTGATTGAAATCAGATCAAAATGAAAATGTTCAAGACTTTTAATGATTCGAGACATCATCAAGTTTCTGTCATTGAAAAATAAAAAATCAAGAATTTAAAAGCCAGGATATCAAACAGCTAGGACTTTTGAAAACATCTGAGTAGAAAGAGTTACAGTTAAATTCGAAGTTACGTTTATGAGGCCTTTCAAATGAATACAGCGGCAAATAAGTACAATGTAACAGCGATAGTAATAGTCTACATAAAAAAAAATCATTTTGATGCTACCACTCAATATTTCAATAACAACAATGATAATAACAATAATGATGGTAATAATCAAACAATCATGGTGAGGAGAAACATAACAACAAAGATGAAGACTACGACAATGATCACAATGCTAAGTAGACAAGAACAAGATAGGCCATATGTGAGATGAGCATCAAAAAGGATAAAAGTCACAAAATTTCTAGACCAATTCACAACTCACACGTATTTCTGGTTCTTCAAACTGATGCAGGGAGGAGGTCTTGAGGTCATGGGTGCTTGGGTCGTACTCCACGACAGACAGCTAGAATGGGCAAAGAAAAAGGTTTGAGGACATAGCTTTTCTTGCTCATGGAAATAAGATCAAGAATATTTATCTTGTATGGCGAACATTTCTTTCCTTTTTGTGTATGAGATAACTGCTGCAAATACAAATTAGACAATTGTGATAAAAGTATTCATTTCAAGGTGGGAGGTGCATAATTTAATTTCCAGCAAAGTAGATGTTTATGAATAGCTTGAAAAGAAATGAGTTAAGCAGACACATTAGTAAGATATGTAGAAGGCAATAGTGTCCCTACAACTTGTCATTGCCATCAACTGAACACCTCAATATTAGAAAATTAGATTAAACATAAACTCCAACTGGAAATCCAATGTCTCCTATTCACTGTTCTAAATGAAGGCATAAACTACCATCACATGTAGAGTGCCTGACTAGGACCTGGTAGGTCTTGGATTCATTTCATCCCCAGCTGCATCATACCTACGGCATTATTAAAGTTGGTAAATTAGCAAATCAATCAACTCATCATCTTTTTATCCAGCACCCTTTTACCATTACAGTGTAGGGCCCACTCTTATTGAGATGGAATTTCACTGGATCATGCCATTATGCCAAGCAGGTGATCAGCCCACTGTGACCTTTTAGTGGTAGTTGTAGGATTTCAATTTTGCCTGGATAGTGGCCTTGCGGCCTTCTCTTTTCGATTTCCAACTGCCAAGGGTTCTTTAACTTGCGCAACGTAAACACAGGGCCTCCAAGCTTATCGTCCGTCTCCGATAGGACTTGGCTCTAGATCTACTGATGTTGTAGGGATCAGGGGAGTGGCATACAGGGTTTTTCTTGGGGTTGTTTTAGCGATAAAAATCCCTATGTGATTTTTGTTCCCCAGACGGACTCGAACCCACGTCACTCTGTTTTCAGCACAAGAGCCATGACCACTGAGCCATCGTGCCCCCTCAACTAATATATTGAAATAGGGTTTTGGCACTGTCACATGGAGCAACTTTCTCCCTTCCCATTTGGCAATATGGGATCAGTGCTAAGATAGTTGGCTTTGAGATGACCTCCCCTGTTGACAAAACAGCATTATTTGGAAACAGCTGCAGCTGAAAGATCACTCCCCTGACACGGAGGAGGCACTTACCTTCGCATCCATAAAACTCAGCAGCAGCACATCCCTGGATGCGCCTGCCAGTCGTACCGCCTCCATCGACTGGATGTTGCCATGTAAGCTGTACGACGCTAAACACTCCAGCCGAGTCCGCTCATCTTTGTCTGGGACTGTGGTTGAATCATTGCACAATGGAAAAAGGAAATGTGATGGATGGATTGAGAACATAAAAGTAAAAGACTAAATAATGACAAAAGAGAACAAAACCAGCTAAGAGATGAAAAAAAAATGAAAATTTCATTGAGAAAAAAGACTCCCAACCCTTTGAGCTAAAGCATTGAATTAAGATGTCATTTTATAAAAGAGGCTCAATCGAAGCCTATCAATATCATTCTTATCATAATATCTTTTAAGGTGACAGAATCTCTGGATATTTATCACTCAGATGGGAAAGAATTTCACAACATTCTTATCATTATCTTTTCTTCCTTTGATTAGAAAAGATACAATTATGATCAGTTTTGTGTGCATCTTAAATTAACATGGGCAAGGCAACAATAAATGTAAGTGTTCGGTTTCAGTATAATTCTTTTTCAAATGTTTTCCTATGCACACACTAGGATGACTTACCAGAGGGAATATCTTCAACCAGTCCATCAGAGTTCACCAACTGATTTTAGAAATAGTAAGAGAAAAATGAATAATAAGAACAAAACTATGCAAAATGTGACATGTAATGGAAAAATTAAGCAAAGAAGTTCTTTTAAATAAACGATGAATAAAACAGAACCTAGAGTACCAATTATAACAAATTGTGCCCGCTGAAATCTTGAGTGAGCAACAAATATACTGCTGAAATCACTTTACTGGTTATCTATCAATTACTAGATTATCAACCATTGTCACAGCTAAGATGTGTCATGTCTGATAACTGTGACCATTGAATTTGTGGTGCTAACTATTTATTCATGCAATGGTATTAGACTTAATCAATTTCACAGGGATGTAAATGAAGAATTGAAAAATATTCTGAAAATCCACAGAAAATTTCACAATTAAAAAAAAGCTAAGACTTGTTTCATACCAGAATTATGAAAGGTTTAACACTTTATATATTGACTGACTGTGAAGTGTTTACAAATTTGTTTCTGCTCCATTGCTGTCTATAAATGTACACTTAAAAAAAATCACTTATCAGCTCAAGCTGGCATTAAAGAATACTGATAATTATACAAGTGTAAAGCACTCACTAGATTTCATATTAAGGAATAGAGTCCCATCATATTGCAAAATTAAAACAAAATAATTGGAAGGATTAGTGACAGTGTTATTTCTGTGTAGAGTTATCATATCACAAAAATGCACAGATTTCCAAAGTTAGTTCTCATTTTTTATTTGATAGATCTTATTGTTTTTCAAAACGTTTCTGCAGAGAGAGCACCTCAGACAACTCTTCATTTATAAGAAACAAGTGGAAATTAAATACAGCTCTGTGTCATTCAAAAATTCAGCACCCCCCACTATGAGATTCACACAGTCAGCTTTACTTCAAAAAGCATTTGATCTCCATCTATCCACTTTCATGATATTGTAATGCATAATCAATAACCTTCTTTCCTGCACACAGGAAAAAAAAATTAATATGACTGATTGTTTTGTCAAAGTACCTCTGGTTCTGTGTTCAGTCTGTACACGTGTAGTTGATTGACACCGGCGATGATCAGATTCTTCTCCTCCCAGCTGAAGAAATGAGCGTGGATGCAATGCTCAATGCCTGTCGGAGGGTGTAGCTGCTTGTACATGCAATGCATGATGGGATTTTCTTAAATGTTGATCTGAAAGAGATTCAAAGATTCAATGAAAATTGTAGTGCAAGCTGCATATAAACCCAGGACAAAAGCAAACACCTCAAGCAAGTGTGATCAGATTCACACCCAGGCCCTTGATAGCTAGTTGGTATTACGAGGTTTCAGTATAATTATAAACATGACTGGATTTTTTTCTCAACATAACAAATAGCAAGAAAACAAGGTTTTCAGATGAAATCTGGGTCCAAATAAAATCTAGTGCTTTTGGATCCAGGTTGGAAAAAAAAGCCAGGGTAATTATAATTTTCCGATTTATAGAAGGCTGTGGCTATTCAGACACGTCTCAAATAGCCTGGAGACACTTTTGGGAGAAAAATGACTTTGGTGAAGTTTTCACAAAAACTACATTGTTTTGTTCCCTCGCGTTTCTTCAGCACAATTTTCAAATTGAATGAACAAAGGAAAATGTTTGCCTGTATCGAATTACAAATCAGAATCCATCTTGTTAGCTTCTAATAGATTTAATGATCTAAATTAGATGGGAAAATGACAGTGGTGCTTTTTGGGTGTGACACTGGACCTGTTCACTCTTTACAATATATCATACATTTAACACATAAATACACAAACAGACACACAAACATAAACACGGACGAACACAACTAACTCACAGCGTGTCAGCAGCAAACAGACACACATACATAAACACGGACAAACACAACAAATTCACAGCGTGCCAGCAGCAAACAGACACACATACATAAATACGGACGAACATAACAAACTCACAGTGTGCCAGCAGCAAACAGACACACATACATAGACACGGAAGAACACAACAAACTCACAGTGTGCCAGCAGCACACCTGATCATTGCTGCTTCATGACACCCACATCCAAAGACTGTGCAATCCCGTGCCAACCATAGACCAGTGTGGCGTGGTGAGTACTATCCCGCACTCTAACTCCAAATATAGTAGTTGCTCAGTTGCACAAATGCACAGGCTGGCTTATAAAGGTCGTGAAAGAAAAAAGGGGATTCCCCTTTCTACACCACACTATTCGTCCCTCTTCTTTAACTGTTCAGTTGGAAGATTGAACAGGTGATCAGTGAGAGGTTAGACAAAGTGTGTGAGTTGCTGTGTTTGCCATTGTGCTTCGGTTTTCAAGCATCTCAACCCTCGTTTTGTGGGCCAAAGGCCCAAACTCAACTTGCTGCGTCAAATCAATCGCAAAGATGAATTGACCACCCATCCCTACCCACCCATTCTCATGTTGTAACAGAGCAATTGCCAAAACGTGGGACACAAAAATTGATGGCTTTTTTTTGTCATTTTATGTTCAAGAAATGTTAAATCTTGAAGTTGTAGAGGCTTGTTGTGGGTTGGCACTATGTACACTTTCCCTCTATACTTATGACCTACATATGAAAGTGAATTTTGTATGTTGACAGTACTGGTGAGGTTTGATATGAGCTTTGGAATTCCACGTACATAACAAAATCCCGTGGCGTGTTGTCATTGTTAAGTACGAGGAACAATTATTGCTGTTCCCAAGCACAAAATTTATTCTATAACTAGAATAACTCCATGGATATTAACTATTAACTTCACATGTAAGGAAATCATCTGCTTGTGGTTGTAGCTGTTTCAATTTCTTAACTGGAGAACAATGGCATAAACAAAATTACTTGTACATAACAATGACGACGGATGACGTTTGGGCAAATGCTCATCTACAACTTCAAAATTTAACATTTCTTGAATATAAAGTGACGACAAAAGCCATCAATTTTTGTGTCCCATGTTTGGCAATTGCTCGGCTAAGACATGATTTTTAACTCCGAATAAGAAAAAAAATAAGCGCATTTAAATGTAGCCATCAAAATTCAAACATAGACCAACAAATTCAGCACATTAATGACAATTAAGTCTTGACTTAAGAGTAACAAGATAAAGGCGAAATATACAGTTTAAATCTGTTTTCAGCGATCTAGAGAGATCTAAAGAGAAGAATTGAATTCTATTCTTTAAGTAAATTTTTCAAGGCTAATAGTCCATCATGACTCTCATGGTAAAGAAGGTTGAAAAAAGTTAGGACAATTCTAATAAGCATAATATATAATTGGTTTCCATCAGAGTAGAACATTAATGAGTCTTCCTCTCTCTATGCATATTTTCAAACATCAAAAATTAACCAGCTTTGTTTGCACAACCAGGTGAGAGTGCGCGTCTGCATCATAACTGGTAGGTTGTGTGTTCGACATCACAGGCGACATATATGTGAGCAATTGCCAAAACGTGGGGCACAAAAATTGATGGCTTTTGTCATATTTTATGTTCAAGAAATGTTAAATCTTGAATTTTTAGAGGCTTGTTGTGGGAAAGTGAACTTTATATGTTGACATTACTGGTGGGGTTTGATATGAGCTTTAGAATTCCCTGTACGTAACAAAATCCTGTGGTCTGTTGTCATTGTTATGTGCAGGGAATAATCATTGCAGTTTCCAAGCACAAAATTCATTCTAGAACTTGAATAACTCTATGGATCTTAACGTGACTTGTTGGGAAATCATCTGCGTGTGGTTGCAGCTCTTTAAATTTCTTAATTAGAGAACAATGACAAAAACAAAATTCCTTGTACACAACAATGACTACGACCGACAATTTGGCAATGTTGTAAAATTGGGCTTTATGCAGTTGCCTGCCTGGCATTCCATATTACGGAAACAGTGGTGAGACTGGTTGGCAAGGATCAGTATAATATGACTGGGTGAGACGTAGAGTGTTGAAACTGGCGTTCAACCATATGAAGTGGCTATTTGGAGACATCTCCAAATAGTGTTTCCAGGATTTTCAACCTCATTTACTGCGCACACAATCGTTCCCTCACCACATTGTCATTGTGGCTCACAGTTCACAGTTAAGTCATCGTTTAACCATCTGATTTAGAATATCAAATTCTTCAAAGGGCTACAAGATAAATTCAGATTTTTCATTTCGTGTGGGCAAATGCTTCGATTCGTTAATTCAATTTGAAAATGAAATGCGCTGGACGTTATCTAATTAAAAATTTTCCTTACTTGGTGGCAACAGTATTCCGGGGCTTCTTGGATTTCCGTTTCATTCTTGATACTGATTTTCTGCTCACCGAGAGGCTTCTTTTGTTTAAAACTAGAAAATTCAAATTAATTCTTATCAATCGATATAAATATGTGGAAGTCTATTCAGTTATAATTTTTATCCAAACACAGAGTAGTCTAGTATTGACATGCTGGAGCGAACCAAACGTGCTTTAGTTTGCTTCCCTGGTGGCTTGTTTTCGTTTTCGTTTAGGCATTTCCGCTTATAAGAAAGCCGATCATTCGTTATTAATGATTACATATGGTTAGCCAACCAGTGGGCAGTTGTCTAAACGATTTACTTCTCAAAGAAAACATAAATAGATTAAAAGACATGAAGAAATTATGTGACAATCTCATTCTAGAGTGAGAACTATTCAAATAATTTGTTTTTTAATCAATATCTAAATCATAGTTTACATTAATTCAATGATGAAATTAATGTTTGACACTATGTACAAAACTTTTGTATGGAAATAGTTATTATCTAGTTTCCAGTTTCCAAGGTAGATGTTTACAAAATGGCTACGACCACTTTAGATCCTCGGATAGATTCAGCAAATGATGGACAAGGTCCATCCCTTCTGGAGATTATTGAAGAAAATCTTCGAGCCGACAACAAGGTGAATGATAACGTGATACAGAATATATAATCACAATTTTTACATGAGAAGATGAAAAAGATATCTACAATTTACCTGTTTGGAATAGAGGCCTATAAATACCTACCAGTCAAGTGTATTTTGATTTAGTTTAGATTTTATAGTAAGAGTTTTAGTGTCAGTGATATTTTGATAGAAAGAAAACAAAAAGTATTGATATGAGCAAACTGTAGGGGTGGGATGAGGTGGGGGCTCATAGTATAATAAAGAAAACAGGACAATCTCAAAAAGCATTCAAGGTGAATACTATCTAGGACTTTAATTGAAAACTTACAGCTGCTGTCGATGTGCGGTTTGGGGGTAATGTGGTGTGTGTGTGTGTGTGTGTGTGTGTGTGTGTGTGAGAGAGAGAGAGAGAGAGAGAGAGAGAGAGAGAGAGAGAGAGAGAGAGAGAGAGAGAGAGTGTGTGTGTTTTAAAAATGGATGTAGTTGAGAAAAGGCAAAAGTGAATTTGTGCAATAGAACCAATAGAGAGCTTGGTGTATAATTCGAGTAGTCCAAAGCGTAAATATATTATTTAAGATATATTTCATATAACATTATTATATGATAATATTTCACAGTATTCCACAGATTAGCCTATGAAAAGTTACAATAACATTTTGCCTGTATACACAATAAATCGTATTAGGTGTGTTGATAAAAATGCCAGATAGTTGATAGATTATGACAACGTAATGATTCAGTAAGCAATACAGAGTAAACTTCACGAGGGTAGATACTTTCAACCTGAGAGTAAACAGTAGTAAAATAGGAAGAATGTGGTTTATTAACATAGGCGCAATCAGAAGGATGTGACCTATACTTATTGCGGTGGCGTAAAAGGGGGGGGGGGATGTGATATAGATGGAGTGATGGGAAGGCAGGGAGCCTGACTAGGGGCCTATGAACACACAAACCAGCAGACGCCGTGTTCCCCATCCTGTCCATTGTTCTGTAATTGTTCTGCAGACATGTTACAGTAATGATTTCGCCTCGATTCTCGGATTCAGGCATTTTGTACTCTGTCCGCCTTTTATTTGCCGTATGCTCTACAGTAGCGAGGTCACAAAGCGGACGTAATCGATTCTCAACGCGGTAGGATCGGAGGCATTGTTCCACTCATTTGTGCCCAAGCCTTTCATCCTTTTGAGGTTCCGGGACTGGCGCTGGATCGGGAGTGATGGGAATTTGGGTTTTATGAACATCGTCATTAACTGGGCATCGCGAATAAGCGAGATCTGTTGCATGGTTGATTATATTGCTGTTCCTATCTCGAGTTCCACGCGTGAGGGGAACATAAATCTGGTTGTGTTTTTCATCTGTCAGACGAAATGAAGAGTCGTACGAGCGGTCGGGTCTATTAGTATGCCATTAAGTGGTCAACCTGGCCTTAGGTAAACACACACCCTCAAACCCGCTGCCCTTGGCCATTGTGTTCCAGAGGATGCTCTTTGATCTCAGGGCTTTCATAACGCTGCCGCCGTCGCAGTATAAACACGGCTACCGATGGGACATGACAACTTTTGACTATCATTATGTCGTATGGCTGATTGCGCGTTGATTGATTTAATGAAACAAACGTAGAAGAGGAGGATTTTTTTCATTTTTTGGTTTTAAGTTGAAGAGCTTCTTCTTCTAGCAGGTAAATTCTTTAAAAGGGAATTCTTCATTTTTGTAGTACATGGTAGTACAATGTGATGGGACATTTTTTTTATCAATTATGGCAAAGGATGAGCTGGACTAGACATGAGTCTTTAATATGTGATTAGCAAAGCATCCATCTTGGAACACGCGGGTTCAAGTTCTATACGAGTCATGACGTTACCATTATCTGCTATATTATGACATTATGTCGCATAAATCAAGCATCTGTCCCGCGTCATGTTCGGCATGCTGGGACTGCTAGGACTGTATAAAGCTGCAATGTCTTATATTCGTTTAGAAAGTTTTTATTTCTCATATCCCTCAACCTCATTTGAATCCAATTAATTGATTTCGATTGCAGCGTACTCAAATCATGTGGTATGGGTAAAAGTTTATCATTATCATATTTAATTGCTACTTTTGGATATTTTACTTTTTCTATTGTGTTATTTGTTCTTTTGTTTGTTTTGTTGTTTCGTTTTGTTTTTCCCACTGTGCTAAGAGTTCAACCAAGCACCTTTACAAATCTCATGTGAGCAGCCGCTCTCGGTGTCCTTGTAATTAATTAGTGTACTACTTCATAATTCCCCTCCCTGACATTTATATTCCGGTCAACGATAAATCACGTGAATGAGATTTTAATGCCTAAAGTCTGAAACTAAACAGTGTCAAATTTCAGCAATGTGATTGAACACAGGTAGACAGGAAATGCAGCGATATCTTTGATTTGATTACAAACAGTTAACCAGAGAAAAAAAACAAAAAACAAACGGTCTACTAGACAAACAAACAAATAAATACAGAGCAGCCGGAGGGCAGGGATCATCAGCTTGGAGCAGTAATTAACAAAGTAATGAGGCGGAGAGCGGGAAGACCCGATAGCAACCCACGTGATGAAAGCTAGTGCAAGTATAATTCCCAGTGCGCAATGTTGTCAAGTGATTTTATCTGCCTTGTCGCCTTCTGTTTTGTTTTGTTTATTACACATTAGATTCTGTATTGTTATTACACCTTAATTTGTTTTGCTCACCAAAAACTAATTCAAGACAATTTAAAAGTTAAGTGCCAAGTCACTTATCGTGATGTGCGGGCGAGTAAGTAAAGTAATATTATCCTATCAACTACCTTCAACTATCATCCT
>JAUEKY010081067.1:0-17102 GCA_031833965.1 Scyllaea pelagica
TGTGTGTGGGAGATAGGGGCTACTTTGTTAGAGGCAAGCTGGAGAACTTCTGCAGGGTAACCACGCTCCTGAAAGAAAAGTAAATTAGCCTAACGCTCATCACACATAAAAAAGACGCAAATTGGAAAAAGATTTTACAGGAGAGTCAAAACAACAATTAACATAGGTATTTTCTCTGCTACTTGATTGGTTACAAAAGTGAACAACTGTCTTTGAGAGTATTTTAGCTGGCTTGGTTTGAAAAATAAGACACTTGAGTTTTAGTTGAAATAATTAATGAATGGCAAAATGGTTTAATGGAAAGACAAACCTTTCATGTCTCTGTATGTCTTTAAATGGATTTAAAGGATTTACTATGAACAATTTGAATGGAGGCAAAGAGAGTGACGTAACAAAATTAGTTTTTGAATGTTAGTTATTATTCTGCTGTTTCAAAATGAAAGGCAGTAACTGCAGGCTTGTTGCAGCTCCCAGTTTCACTGTTATTGAAGCAAATACCTTTTTTTACTTCCCGAGGACATAAATTACTGATATTGCACTATTGATGCACCTTAACAGAAGTATTGGAATAAAGATGAACCCCATACCAACTGAGATCAGATGATGATATCTCTCGTATATTACATAACATGTCAGTAACTGCCTTTCATTTTGAAATGGCACCATTGTCCCATCAAGCTCTATGTGTTGTGTTTTGTGCATTGTCAAGTTTGGTGTGATTGTCTGCTTTTTTGTGTGCATTTGTGAGGTTCTGTGTGTGTGAGTGTGTGTGTGTGTGTGAGTGTGTGTGTGTGTGTGTGAGAGAGAGAGAGAGTGAGTGAGTGTGTGTGTGTGTGTGTGTGTGTGTGTGTGTGTAAGTGAGAGAGAGAGAGAGCAAGAGAGAGAGAGAGAGAGAGAGAGAGAGAGAGAGAAAGAGAGAGAGAGAGAGAGAGATGCACTATACTGCATTTTATGATTGCCTTTCACACTATGGATCAGGGTACAGGCCACTGACAAACAGCCTCCATCATTCCACTCTCTTCTTCAGCTGACTCTTTTGCTTCTCTGAACATCACCATCCACCACCTTTCTCATTGTGCTACTTGGTTTTCCCCTGGATTGTTTAGCCTGTGGGATCCAGTCCAAGGCCATCTTTGTAGTACTTTTCCTCCTGCTTTTCTTAATGTGTGCCCAAATCCATCTCCACCGCCTCCTTCCTATCTTAACACTGATCACAATCTGTCCTGTTCTCTGCCTTATCTCATCACTAGTAATTTTGTCACTCCATCTGATTCTCAGAAGTTTGCATACTCATTTATTAAAGAAGACTTGAATCCTCTTGATACTGGAATGAGGAGCATTCCATGTCAGCATTCTATGTTTGACATCTGTACATCACTTTTGTGTAACAGATTGATTGGCTGACTTGAGATTGACCTCAGAACATAGCGTTTGTATGGTCTTTAAAAACAATTTGATAACTCCATCATACTTTTAACTTATAGATGTTAACTAATTTCAGATGATGTTATTGGTTGTCACTGCCTGCATGACAAAGGAGAATTTGGTAAGAATAAGAAAGAGTTTCTTTGTTTTCATGAATTTCTTTCCTTCTAAACAATTTATATTTCTCTGAGTATCTCTTTTTCCTTCTCCATTTCTACCTTGCCTCGTCTCCTCTGATTGCTCTCCATCTTTACATTTTTGTCTTTTCTTCAAATAGTAGTGCTCATTCTAATGCATGAAGGTAGCAACTGCTGTAGTTTGATAATCAAGCAGTTGCTTTGGAACAAAGATTTTTCATGATAATAGCTGATTTATCTGTGTTTGTTATTGATGTCTGTCTAGAAGGACCAAATTCCTATACGACGAGTCTAATCAAGGGGTGATTATTCATCATTAAGAATTCATATTTTACACTTTTTTTATGTTTTGTTTTTTTCTTTCCAGTGAGTCGCTCAGAGCAACCTTATTGTCAAGAAAAGCAAGCATTTGTAGAAGGTAAGATGTGAAAACAGAACCAACCTTGGAAAAAACGCAGATCAGTTTTTTTTAAGATTAAGAAATCAAGCATTTATGATTTGATAGTTTTCTAGAAAACGTGAAAGGGTTGACTCAGAAAGACTGAGTGATTCCGATTTACGACACACAATTTCTGACAATTTTGAACTCTTGTCTTTTGAGTCATCTATTTCTTTTTGCTGTTGACCTAATTTGCAAAGACTAAATCATAAAGTGTTGCATATCATGATAAAGACAATAAAATGAAATTTCATAACATTATAAGTTTTCTTTTAAAAAGATTGACACCTATCCAGAAAATGAGCCAAAAGCCGTGGTGCGTTTTCAATTTTGCCTAGTAGGGCCTATATGTTACACCCCTTATGAAAGAACTAAAAAGGGCTGTCAGAAAGTGGAGGTAGAATAAGGAAGCACACCTACATGTTCATGAAATACTTGTCTCAAAGCGTGCCTTATTGAACATGACATTCAGAGACCAAAAAGAAGAAACACTCTCTAGGGATTTTCAAAAGCACCAAAAGCATCAATTCATTCATGCCTCAACCAGAGATTCCCATTTGGAACTTTAAAAAGGTCATACCTGAAGAAATTTGAACCCATCTGAAAAATCAATGTTAAAACCAATCTGTAGTTTACTATCCAATTTATTTGACCTTGATCCCATTTTTAAAGATATACTGAAAAAATATGTGAACTCACTACTATACCACACATCCAAAAAAAAACCCTTAATTAGCAGTCAACCTCATGCTGAAAGTGTTTCCAAAACTATGAACATGTAGATATTTCACCACTTTTGAAGAAGACAGATTAAAATGGTTTTAAGAATTTTCTACAAGTTTCTAATCAAAATTTTTTATTACAATTTTTTGAAAAAGCTGATGTAGATTAGCTCCTTCAGTATGTAGACAACAATGAGCTGAGTGATAAGTAGCTTACAAATCAAATCACCACACCAAGATTGCCCTATTTAAAATTACAACAGACATTATAGATACAATTTAGGATAGAAATGTTAGTATTCTGACCTTTCTAGACTCTTCTGTTGGTTTTAATATTTTAGGCCAAGACAACCTTGTTAAAAGATGAAAATCCTCATTTGTTTTGAGTGGAAATGTCCTTGAATGGTTTGAATCGTAACTGAAATGGAGGTATCTGAATAAAATATTCAAATCACGAGTGTCTCCTAGCAGTGGTGTCCCCTAGGGTTCAGTACTTGGGTTCATTTTCCTTCCTTTGTATACAAATCCTCTTGTTGATATCCTTTAATCCTAATATAGTACCATGAGACATAAATTTCATGTCAACAATACTGGGGAGCATCTTTAGTGCAAGCCATTAAAAATAAGTTGAAGAAATCAAAACATGAGTATGTTCATCACTGTTTTCTGCAATTCGAGTTCAACCAGAGTACAGTCACATTAAAAAAAGCTTTGTAAGTCATATATGCATGCCCAAAGACAATCACCAGAGGTTTGAGAACTTTTTACTATCCATCTATAATTAATAATTGTGTCATGACTATTAGCATCAATGATGTATAAATTTATTGTGGTTAAAAGTTTTAAGTTTTTTAATTTCCTCGCTCTCAAGTACTTATTTGTTGTTGCTATTTCTTTTTTGTTGTTGTTACCCTGTACAGGTAGAGACATTGTTTGGACTCCCAGAAACAAACGACCAGAGCGTTTGCGAGACAATATAAAAGAAATGGAAGTAAATATCTATTATTTTCATAATTCTAATTTCTTTAAGCATAAATTACCTAAAAATATAGTTTTTAAGTTATTCTTGGGAGAATGTGAGTGTGTGTGTGTGTGTGTGTGTGTGTGTGTGTGTGTGAGTGCGTGTGTGTGTCTGTGTGCGCATGTGTGTGGGTGTGTGTTAGGATGGGGGGGGGGTCAAGGCCACCAACGATAACTCTGACCATGGTCGTTAAGGGAACCAACATTAAATTTTAACCACATTGTGGTCAAGCAACCAACATCATTTCTTTCCAGAGTGAGTTTTTTTCACCCTCTAAGAATTCCCGTTACCTTGGCTCCTTTTTGAGTAACAACACTTCTTCTGATTATATTTCTTGTAACAATCATTTCCAACTGCCAAGGGTTCTTTAACGTGAACACGGGACCTCCGGGTTTATCGTCCGTCGCCGATAGGACAGGGCTCTAGATCCCACCTACCGAGTTGTAGGGATCGGGGGAGTGGCATTTGGGGTTTTAGCGATAATAATAATAATGATAATGATAATAATGATCATAACAATAATAATAATAATTATAATGATAATGATAAGGATAATGATTAATAATGTTTAGTGCTAACCAACTAGGAATTCCCTTTTGGACATCCGTTAAGCACTAACCAACTGACAAGAATATGACGCCGCGTTAAATTAATCAGAATTTGGGTTGTTGCCATTGGTAACAGGTGGTCGGTTAGCTGCTCCTTGGATTCATGAATACGCCAAAAAGGGCTAACCAACCGACGGTTCCCCAACGGACGTTGGTTAAGAGTTAACCGACTGACTCCCGTACACTTCTTTTTTCAAATTTGCAGTTTTTGAGTCTTATGATTTGATCTTATCACATGTATGCTCTAAATCCACTTTATAATTTACCCTCCCCAGGAACTTTTATCTCAGCACAACACTGTGTATATGAGATGGAGAAGCAGACTGGTTTTACAGGTGATTTGAATATGCATATATCACGAGCTGTATTATGTGTCACACTATCCTCTCCCAACCAACTCCCATTTCCCCTCCTTTCCTTCTTCCAAATTGATTCCAATCAATCCTATTCCTTTTTTACTCTGCTGAAGTGCTCTGAGCTCTTCCTGTGGGATAGCAGGTTATATGACTACTGCAGTGCCTTTTTTCCTTGTTATTGAGCCATTCACTCGTAGCACACACTTCTTTCTCTAAAGCAAAAACTTTTGGGAGTGTTTTCCTTTTGATTGTCATCAATAAACATGATTTCACTGCTTTTTCATTGTTAACATTAACATACAAATAATGGAGAAGAATCTTCATCAAATAACCATCACAAGCCACAAAGCCATTCATCAGCTGATATTTTATGTAGAAAAAAAATGCGTTCAGAAAAACATTTTATATATTTTTGTTACATGCCTTGGTGGTGTAGCAGTGTATTGAGAGTCTACTTGCCTAGAGGTAAAGAAGAAAGATGGAATTTCACAGGAATCAGTGTGTGATAATTTCATGACATTAAGACCTGTGTCCACGTTGCCACAAATTTCATTCATCTCCATGAGTTTGAAAGGTGATAGGATGCAGATGTAGATTAAAGTAAAGACAGAGAATCCAAATCTAAGGTTTAGTTAAACCTGCACAAACTCAGGCACAACTGGCCAGTCGATGAGGACAATGTATGAAGTAAAACCAATGAATAGAAGACAAATGTCAATGAATAGAAGACAAATGTCAATGAATAGAAGACAAATGTCAATGAATAGAAGACAGATGTCAATGAATAGAAGACAAATGCGGAGGGTTGTGCATCCATTTGATGGCTTTTACTTTTTTTTTTAAATTGTGTTTTTTTTCCCTATGCCATTGAAAAAATGTGTCATTTACATGGCTGGGAATGATGTCCCAAGGCACAAATTATGTCATTGGTGTCAAAAAGTAATTGTGATGGACATCATGATGATGGTAATAACAATAGTTAGACCTTTTGAATTTAGTATGGATGAGAGTATCTGTGATTCATAAAAGATAAGCTAGATTTATAATCTCTGGTACGTTTTTAGATTAAGAGAGTTTAACACTTGTGTGGTCCTTTTTTTAACTGACTCTTATTTACTTGGGGCCTTAAAAATGCATCTATTTTCTCCTCTCCCTAGCTTGTGATGAGCAATGCATGTATTATTACTCTCGTGATGAGGGACTTTTCTGGGGACCTTGAGAGAATATACATCGACAAGTCACTGGTTGGGAAACTCAGTTCAGAAGTTATATGTGATGGTAATGTATACATTTTATGATATGGACAAAAGAGGATAGGTGACGATAAGTAAAATTCCCTTTATTATTGTCTGAGTGGTAGGAAAGACTGGATTTCCCCAGGTGTCAGCTGCAGAGCATTAGGAGTAAATTTTCTTGTTAGGAATACCTTTTTGGCTAAAGGGGGGATTTATCTTGCATCACACAGTTCATTCTGTAATGAGCAGGCTGCCTATGCACTCAGTCATATGTCCCTCCTGTACTCAACCTCCCTAGCACCGAGGCAGGATTTATATAGGTTGGTGCAATAAGGATGATTACTAGCACTCAATAGCACATACCCATCAGGGTGCTGAATGAACTTTACAGAAAGATGATGAAATATGCTAATCATCTACATGGAATACTAGACATGGGGACCCAATTTGACAATTTGAAATCCTGGAATTGAAATCTATTATCACAAACACACATCTGGGGCTGAGTGCCAAAAACACACACACACACACACACACACACACACACACACACACTCTCTTACAGCTGGACACACTTGTAATACAATAATAGTTTATGCTGACAGGGTCACTCAATATAAACAAAATAGATGATGCTTTTATTTCTTTTTTAAAATTTCAAATGATTCTGCCTGTCTAATATTTTTAGGCACCTCATTCAAGAGCAGGGGGGCAGTAACCAAAAGACTGGCATTTTGATTTTTTGGAGTGTCTGTTTTGTTGAATGAGAAATGTTTTATCAAACTGAACGAGGATTTCTCTTAGTTAGGTAAATATATGTACGACACAGAGACGTGTCTTGACTCAGTCGCGTGTCCTTTCTTAGTCGAACGAGCAATTTAGAATTTAAAACTTTGCGTCAATTTGATGAGTTTAAGTTCATGGTGCAATTCAGTTCATACAAACATTAAGTAAAGGTCCTCAGATTCTTGGCTTGAATGAGAGACATCATATTCTTTAATGCGTAGAAATTTACAGTTACACTGGTGTGGTGCAGAACTACCTCCCAAACTATTTGAATTGGCACTATCCCCCCCCCCCCCCCTTCCGGAAGAATCCTACCTCAGGGAACAATAAACACAGTTCTTAGAGTGTGGTTTTAACCCATAAGTTTTCAGTCTGTAATCCAAAGTCTTCTTAACAACTAGGCTGCCGTTTCTTTGAATAAAAGGAGAAGAATAAAATTCCATGTTATTGATGTTTTTCAATCATTCGATGGTTTTTGTTGTCAAATTCCTCCCATACCCCTACGTTATTACTTAAATTACTGAATATGGAAGAAATTAAAACAAATTGAAAATAAGTTAAAAGAAAAAAAGATATCTAAACACCGACAAAATTATGACGCAAGGTTATTGATATTTTTCTCTAAAATAGAATTCTCCAATTATTTAGATATTAAAATTAAACAGTCCCCCTCTCCTATTTTTCAACAATACAATTGTAACTATTGTGACAGAGAAAGTCATTTAACGATATTTTGTTGTGATAGAGAGAAGAACATCAAAAGATGCACTTGTTTGCTGTAAGACTATGAACTCCAAAAATCTTGGTGTGCGCGCATTTTATTTTTAAAAGGACAGACGACTGAAAGGAACCCGGAAATAGACACGCGACTGAGTACAGACACTTGACTAAGTCTTAAATATATATTCAGGGACTCAGTTGTTTAGTGTTGTTCCTTTGATTTGTAGGCCTGTCACACCACTCTTAAAAAAGCATTACTTGCTTCCTGTCAAAAAAGAGAATGATTTAAAAGGTTTGCTCTACTGCCCACAAGTCTCTAAACAGCATGTCCCATAGTCATTCAACACAAATTCTTTTTCCGGCCAGCGCAATGTAAGGTCTTGATTCCCGAACCACCAATTTGATGCAAACCATTTGTTGCCGTAAACGTCAATGGTAGTTTTGGATTTCACCACCAATTATGCTGGTGAAAATCTAACATTTCATCATGTTTGAACAACCATCATGCATTTGCTTGTGCTCCCAAGAGCGCACTACTTTACTTTTACAATGAAACATGTATCATTTCATTACTTGCAGTCTATTTACAAAGATTTTAGGGAGAACAAACATAAGACATGTCTGGTTTAGATAAAACAAGGGAAATAACAAGGGATTTTGTCACATTATAAGAAACGTAGGATATATCATACTATCAATTTGTTTTAGTTGAAAATAAAGACTGGCAAAAGTTGATAATGCATAGAAAGAGTATCATCAAGGACAGTACCAAGGTTTTTACTGTCTTTTCCACTTAGATATCATGATTGATTATTTCAATGAACCAAACTTGGACTTTGTCAAGGGAATATGGATTCCTGATAATGATTTGTTAGTGTGAGTATTGGGTCAAGGTCGCATGGTTTCTGTAAAGATCTCAAGACGAATTTAGTCACATTTGTTTTAGATAGGACCTTAAAGAAAATAGTTGACCCTGAATAATGACTTTTTTTTATAACCCTTTTGTCAGAGAATTGTTCTTATTGTTAGAATGGAGAAATCTATGGATTCTTTTTAAAGTTTTCTAACAATACTTTTCTTTGTTTTACATTTCTTCCAGCATACATCAATGAGCAGTTTTTCATTGCCTCTCACTCCAGCATGAATAGCCTGGATTTTGT
This sequence comes from Scyllaea pelagica, assembly GCA_031833965.1. Classification (NCBI taxonomy): domain Eukaryota; kingdom Metazoa; phylum Mollusca; class Gastropoda; order Nudibranchia; family Scyllaeidae; genus Scyllaea; species Scyllaea pelagica. Next base: position 8,610 of record JAUEKY010081067.1, read on the forward strand.
ATATTTCACCAAACGACCACCTTTAAATGAAGCTGTCAATAGACTTGAAAAATTGTCTTCGTGGGAACCTAAGGTGAGAAATTAACAACTGCTGGGGCTTTGATAGGGTCATCTGAAAGCACAGAGTAATAATGCTTGTGGAATAAACTGAAATCACAGAGTAAATAGGCTAAAAGGTAGAACAACACCAGGGGAGACAACAACGTTTTGACCGAAGGCCTTCATCAGGCATGAAAACAAAAACCAGAGATCCGGTTACATAAACGTGAAAGGGTTGAGGGGGGGGGGGAAGACGGGGAGGGGAGAGATATGGAGAAGTCGCAGGCGTAGAGAGTATAGGGGGGAAGCAGAAGATGGCTGTGTGGCACAGCGCCGGAAGCTTACTCCCAGCACTGTACCACACACCCACTCCTAAGAGGGGTCATAGAGGGGTAGGGGGATAGGTGATGGAGGGAGAGAAGAGAGGGGGACGAGGGGTGGGTTAGAGGAAAGTGAAGTGAATCAAGAGGGATACAGTTGTGATAAATGACTAGAAAGGACAGAAAAGGAAGAAGTAAGAGGGAAGATTCATAATCAAAATAGGATGGAAGCAATTGATAAATGAACAAAAGAGTAAAATGCACTATAGATACACTAAACTAAAAGCAAAGAACTAAAAGTCACTCAGCTGGTAAAAGGGATATCCGAATTGAAATTGCAAACACGACTGAACTTAAAACTGACTTCATAGCATGACATTTGTGTGCAAAAGAGTGATCTTCAAAAACAAAACAAACTGATCTCAGTTCATTCGCCTTGGAGTTACCGACAAGGGTTGACAAGGATGGACACATTAGTGTGATTTGTGTTCTTGAATATTGAGATAACCGTCACCATTTAAATGCAGAAAACACGGAGACAGTGCAATATTCTGCTTGAAATAGTTTTGTGTGCTGGAGTTAGCAGATCGGAGAGTGCTCGCGTGTGTGTGGTGAATTAGAAGAGAGAGAGTTCAGATGGATTAAAGGGATTAGAGGGGTATTTTCACTGAAGTCATTGAATTTAGTAAGGTAACCCACATTGGATCCGAGGGGGTAATACATTGTGTACTGTATCAAATAGCTTATCATTTCCATCATCTCACTGCCTCGATTCAATGTCAAATCCATTATTCAATAAAAATGCTTATTGGTGCATTTTCTATTTGTGCATTGACACTTTGTAAGTTGGGAACTTTGATCGAGAGGAAAACGAAAACATGGAGTGTCATTTTTTCACACAAATAGATACCCAAATTGCCAAGCTTTTTAAGTAGAAGCGTCTGTTTGTTTAGATTTTTATCCTATCCTGGAATCTAATTTGGATCCAGATGAATTTTTGAAGCCATCAACGGCTCAAATTGGTCTAGTAGTAAAGTCGAAAGATGGTGCAGAAAAAAACCTGTTTTTTAAGTACTAGATAGACACAACTTGTACATTTTTTATTTTTCATTCTCACCTTTTTTTTTATATTGTTTTTTATAAAATGGGATAAAGATTATTTCTGGCGCTGACATGGCCTAAATTGTGCCGATAGCGCCGTAAAACCCTCAAGAAAGAAAAAAAAAAAGAAAAGATTATTTTCTTCACTGTTACCCTGGAAATAAAACTCTTACTCCTGATAACAATAATGCACGATGGGATAAAACATTTGAATAAATATAAGAAATAGAAATCCTTTGCAAAGCTTGTCGTAAGTGTGTCCATCTGATAAAGACTATGTATATTTTCATCCTTTATTAGATAACCCGTCTGGAGGTACCTGGACCTCAAGGCAGAAGACTTGAAAGACGCTTGTCAATGAACACAACTGAAGATATGGTAGGATGTAGGGAATCAGGTGAAAATCTTACAAGAAGAAAATACAGAATGGCTGCATCAATACTCAATACATGTTCACCTTCATCAAATGGGGTTTATAAGTCATGATCAAGGGTAACAACATCAAGTAAGAGGTCCTACAACTGAGTAAATTGAGCCATCATTTTAACCACAATACCAAGATTTTCACTTCACGGTGAACAGTTTCTTGTTCCTATTCTATATATTGTGAGTATTCTCCTCTAATGCAAAAATTGGAAACTTTTTCTTCATCCCTTATTTCAACCTTTTGGTTTCATTAAAAAGCTCCATTGTTGAGGCTGTTGTAAAGGTGATTACCGTCTCACTATCTTCTTTGACTCAATATGAAGATTTAGTATTTTCACTGATAGTTAGAGATTTCTTGGAAAAAAGATCTTTCCAGGTTCTGATCAGCTGCTGCTGGAACCATAAGAAGCCAGGAGGGAGGAGTCTCCCAGGAGATCATTCTCTCCTGGATTTTATTTGTGGCTAATCTAAAATGGACATCATGGGAGGCATCTCCAGCTGCAGCTAAACAAGCTGAGAGAGTGTGTTGATCAAAACAGCTTCACCTTCTCCTTGGCCAAAACTACAGTTCAATTTTTCTTTCAGCTATTTTTTTGTCTGCTCAGGGTTGTTAATCATCGGACTTTGGTCTGAAGCCCGACTATAAAATTTTCAGAATTTTTCATGACCATTGTCCGAAGTGCAGTCTCTTAAAAAAAAAAACCCAAAAAACACACTTGTACTGGCAAGCTCTCCCGACACAAAATCTCTATATTTACAACATATCGGTAATTTCCAAGAAACCCATTCTCGCTACCCCTTCCATTGCCTGTAGTGTGCGCTGGTAGAAACATCGTCACACTGTGTGTGTTGGTTCAAACGGTCGATGGCTATAGGGTAGAGTCGGTTATCTTCGCCGATTTTGCGACCTTTGACTTTGAGTCTCTTGTGTGACGTACCCACGGGCTACTGAGCCAATCAGAATAGACAACTGGGTTCCCAGGCCAATCAAATGCGTTTTAAACCCAAACAAGTGACGATTTACCCCAATTATCAAGGCAAAGCAGCAGATTTTCAACTGTCACTGCTGTCGGGGAAATTCGCCGACCTTCGGGGAAATTCGCCGACACCGTCGGGGAATTTCGCCGATGTTTTTCTTCTATGAAAATATCATTATTTCGATACGATTGGTACGTTATTTTAAGTGCCTATCCCTATTTTATTTCAAACAGTAGAATGTTTGGTGAAACGGCTTAAAACTAAGTTAAAAAAAAAGGAATGATTGAATTTTTTGAGTGCGTAATGGAAGCGCCAAATATTTCTAGCGTTCACCCAATATAGTATTATATACAAAACTTTGTGCGTAAAACTTCAGGCAAGTTAATCTGGAATATTTGGGTGGCCCTGAAAAGGGCCTAGTTTGGGGAGGGTAGTTTTTCAGTCATGCCGAGGTTGTTGCTGAGGGGCTGTTGCTGCTGCTGCTGCTGCTGCTGCTGCTGCTGCTGCTGTGCTTTTCTTTTGTTTTCTTTCCAATGCTTTCTGTTGCCTTTCTTTCTTTGCTTCTTCCGTCTTTCTTTTCTTTTCCACTGCTGCTCTTTTCTGTGATAATACTCCGTCGCTGGTCAGAATTCGATGAGTTTTGATGGCCCTTGATGATTTTGAAGTTGACGGCTGAGGGGGCTGGACATCAAATTCCTCATTCACTTCTGCTAGCCAGTTGTCAGTGGTTGATTGTGAGGGTTGGACATCGCTGCTGTCTAGGAGATTGCCGATGTTGACCGTTTCACCGTTGACCTCGATGTTCATGTCCAAAAAGATATTTGGATCAAATGAAGAGTTGCTGATTGTGATGCTGTCATCGTGAAGTTCTGATTGAGAGGTTGATGGCAGTGGTGATGATGGTGCTTGTCGTGGCGTTGACGTCAGCAGAGGCTCACATGATGATGGACGCAGTGGTGTTGAGGCTGGTGGTGGTGCAGTAGCGGATGAAGGAAACGCTGAATCGGGGATTCTGTTGCGGTTGAAGGGGTGTATCCCGGTTGCAGCAAAGGCTTGGGTCAATAGCTGTGTTCTTGTCATGGTGTCGTCCCACGTCTTTCTCAGGATTTGAGGCCACGTCACTTTATTGATGGTCTTTGTTGGGTTGTCAGTCAGAAATTCGCTGTCGTGTTTCTTGTATGATTTCTTGAGCGACTTGAAGACGACTCTGTCCAGTGGTTGCAGAGCGTGGGTAGAATGAGGTGGTAAGGCCAGTATTTTGATTTGCTCCTCTTTTTCAATCTCCAACAGGTCAATGACTTAGTGTGGTCTCTCTGGGTCGCAGTTTTTCAAAAAGATGCGCTGAAACGATTTGATGCCAAGTTCATCCTCCATCCAAGCGTTGATTTGGACAGCCCATACAGTTCCAAGTGGAGCATCGTGCGTTGCAAAGGACTGGAGACATTTTGAAGTTTTTCCTTTTGCAACACACAGGGGTGACATCGCTTGTCCTGCAGCGTTGATACAACCGAGAGTAGTGATGCTGTCTTTTGATGGGCTGCATCTGGCGATGACATTTCTCATGCCTTTCTCTGCCACAATGTGAGAAAAATCAGGTGAGAACTGGAGACCTGTCTCATCGCAATTTTAAATTTGTGCTGGCTTGTTGTAGAGATCAAGTCGCGTCAACAAGGTCTCCAGTTCATCAAAATAGCTGTCCACCACCTGCCGGGTCATCATGGAGAGTCTTAATGATGTGGTGCTTTCTGGTTTGCTGATGACGAGATCTGGTCGACGTGATTGTAGACTATACCAGTAGTCCTTCCCTTGAAAACCATCTTTAAATTGGGTTTTCAGCTTCAGACATCGGGCAAAATTCCCCACTTGGCGTAGAAATTAATAATGATAATAATAATAAATGACATTTATATAGTGCATTTTCAAATTGTAGGATGCTCAATGCACTTCACAATGATTCCATTTAGATAAACACACATGCACACCCATACACACCCACGCACACACACACACACACACACACACAAATACACACAAACGTGGAGGTCAATCACACACATGGTCAATCAAACAGATTCTCAAAATACTACTACACAATGCTACATGGTATGAGTTTGACAACAATAAAAAGTTGATTACAATATCATGGTCGGTGAATAGTCAAGGACATTTGTTAAGAATTTTAGACGTAAGTCCGACAGAAAAGATAATGCTTCAATTTTGACTTAAAAACATCTATGGTTGTGGACTCTCTAATAATCATAGGAATTGAATTCCAGACCCTTGGGCCTGAAACAGTAAAGGATCTTTCTTCAAGAGTTTTATAATGATACCTCTGGACAATTTATTTGGTCTTATCAGATGACGATCTTAAAATTCTGGAGGGGACACAACAATTCAAGAAATTTGGGAGATATGATGGGGCCAGATTATTTAAACATTTAAAGCAAAGGACAGCGATCTTATATTTGATGCTGGATTCAACAGGTAACCAATGCAACTCGTAAAGAATTGGAAGGGAATGGGCCATTATTTTATTTCTTGTTATCAATTTAGCGGCACTGTTCTGAAAAACTTGTAAATTGCGGATTTTATCTCGGCTTATGCCTAACAAAAGAAAATTACAATAATCAAGACGAGATAGAATACATGTTGTTACCAATTTGCTAGCTACATCAAAAATCAAATTGAGGCAATTTTCTTATGGTATAGGTTTATAAATTGATGCCTGGTCAACGGCAATCCTGCCTTTGCAGCGTGTATCACTTTGTCCACCACCTTGTTCTCGATGTCAGTTGGTATGCTTTGCTGTCCGTCCAGCCTTCTTCCCCGTTGACGACTTCCCCGTAGCATGACCAGCAATCGTCTTTCTTGGTACCCCAAACTGTCTTGAAGCTTTGGTGTAAGTTAAGCCTTGCTTCTTGACAGCTTTGAGTAGGGGTGTGCGAGTACTCGAGTAGTGCTCGAGTACTCGAGTAGTAGCCTGGCCGAGTACTCGCTGGAGTATTTTCACAACTACTCGAGTAGTTCAATTACTCGAGTAGTCTTACAATAACTCGAGTAGTAAGATTTTGTTCCTGATTTTTCCTTATTCATATACAATATTCGTTGAAAATTACAAGGATTTGACAAAACAGCCTGATTCAGGTTGTTTGCTATGATCTTGAAAAAGTTTTCGCTCGAATGAAACTTTAAAAAATTGCAAATGTTTTTATGCTGCTGATCTTCACTTGACGTTTCATAGAAGTTGAGAAAAATTCACAAAAAGGAGGAAAAGCACAAAAAAGAATTGGGGAAGATTGAAAAAAAGGAAAGAAAACCTAAAGAAAAAAAGAATGCATTCCCCGCACCCCCCCACCCCAAAAGAGGTGATAAAAAAAAAGCAAAACAAAAAGTACTGCTTTAAAAATCAGATTAAATCCTCAATTAGATGGGCATTCTATGAAGATTCATAAATGCTTTGTTTACTCATCTTTGGTTGATTCTTCCACAAAAAGGAAATTCTCTTTCTAATGAAGAAACAAAACACAATTCTACGAGAAAATTGCCCGTAAATACTTGAGTTTTTACTCGAGTCCCTAGTACTCGAGTACTCGAGTACTCCCTCGAGTAGTTCGCCGATGGCCGAGCTAGTACTCGAGTAGTAAAAAGTGCTACTCGCACACCCGTAGCTTTGAGAGCTTGCAACAGGTCATTTTGGGTGTACTTGAGATAAAGTCCCTTGGTTGTCTTCGGCATGATGAATGTTGAAGATAGATGCAATAAAGGTAGATGCATCAATTGCGTAATTGAATGTGTGATAATGGGCTGCAATTATGGTCAACTCCTATACTAATTGATTGACAAGCAGTTGATTGGCAGATACCAACTAGGATGGACGTTTATGATTCTAGCTTTTTGATTGGATTTCAATCGGCTGATGCAATGGGTATGCGATTTTCCCGCCATTTTAATCAATTTGTGTTTTTTACCATCAATCCTTGAATCGATGCATGTAGCTGATGCAAAAAACGTGGCGATTTCCAACCATTTTCTATCAAAAGCCAACAGAAATTCAGGCGTTTGGATCGTGACAAATCTCCCCGAAGGTATCGGCGAATTTCCTCGAAAGCTATTACCCTATTACTTTGGAAAATGTCACTAAATAATTTCAAAACTGTCATCTAGGGATTTTTACAAAAATAAAATCAGATCTTACGGTTTATTTTGATAAAAGATATCGATATGGTATCGGTTGCATGATGAGCGATTCAGATTCAAGACGCGAAAACTCATGAAATGGTGTACGTGACCGTGGATGTCCACACAAGATTCTCACGTCAAACCACTTTGATTGACACATGCCAACTAGGAACGGATGGTGTGATTCTGCCCACACGATTGAACACATGTCTTTTGATGCAATCAACGCAGGAATCTTTCTTTATCTTGAACCGCAGGAATCTCAAGGCTATAAAACATGAGCTCGTCCAGTAATAGGGGTGAAAGGATGATTGTTTTATTTTGAATGGAGTTAATGGGTGGAAGGTTACGGCGAATTACCCTGACAGCAAAGATACCAGACTCTACCCTATATCAATGCACATATGATATAAAATTAATCATAAAATTAATGAAGATATCATACACTTTAATGTGAGCATCGTTTGTGTTTGTTGATTCCAAAGTGATGGATGCTACAACTTACCGGAAGAGAGAAATTGTGTCACTAGGACAGGATTTCCAGCAAAGATTAAAGTTCTTGACTTTTGGATGAATGTCTTTGACTGGTAGGGTCTGAAGAAGTACACTGTTCTCACACTCATAACACGCATAGCCTCTTCCTCTATCAGCGTGGTCATGTTAGTGGATGGATTCCCATAGTCAAGAATGGCTGGTCAAAGTCAAAGGAAACACTTATTGAAAAAATACACTGAGTAGGTTGGGATGATTAGGAAAATGATTGTTAAAAAGGTAGAACATAATATGACAAAAAAAGAGAAAAAAGCAAGGGTTAAACCATAACGTTGAATCACTAAAGAAACATAAAAATGAAGGGCATTTAACTCGGTTAAGTTGGTATTGGGATATAAATGATTTCACGCAGACTTAGTTAGATAAGATCTGTGTTAATAACTATAACATATCATCTAATTTTCAAACTTGTTTTGATCCCGGTAGCTTTAAGAAATGCCCCTGCTGTCCAATGCTTTGCAAAAGAAAGCAAGAAGAGATGTATTGATATGAATGAAAACAATAAGATTATGGATGTGTTAATTGAGTAACAGGTTTCTTGCTGATAAGACAGAGCGCAGCTAGCTGATGCTTTAACTCGGAATTGTAGCTGTCTATTGTATCTGGAAACCTATAAAGATTGTCTCACTTGAATTCTGCAGACTTCAAATGCTTTTCATTCTCTCCATACATAAGGAACACTATCCAACAGGTATCTCTGTTTACTTTTGACTGACACGACAGAGTGCAAGACGTCCAAACAAAATGGGGCCAAATGATGGGATAATCCTCATGGAAGTCTAAAAACTAAAGCTGAGGTAGGTACACAAAAAAAGGTAAATCTAGAGTGAATCGGTCCCTTCTCGCACACTAAGGGCTTAGACCCGGAAGTAGTTCGTTTTATTTTGATTTCGTGCCC
>JAUEKY010081068.1:0-10773 GCA_031833965.1 Scyllaea pelagica
TTTTTGGACAGACACAACACTATTAACGGTCAGGTACTCATTTACACCTGAGTGGAGTGGGAAAATTTGAGTAAAGAGCCTTTTCCAAGAACTCAACTTTGTGCCGTCTTCAATGGGTGAATCGAACCCACGATCACAAACCACTAGACCACAAAGCCGCACAACCTAAGGAAACCTTCCAGTGGTTTAAGAAACCCTTGTGCGGAACATTTTAATCTTAAAAAAAAAGCTTTTAAACAAGAACACCCAGACCATACCGGTGGGACCCTAGGGTTCTGTAGGACCCTGGTTGAAATCCACTGGCTTTAGATTATAACAAAGTTGCCACCATGGTCTAGGCCTACATAAATACAATCATTTCCCTGTCAATCTGACAATATTGCAAACGCTTTGATCATTTCCTTTAAGAGGCATCGATAAAGATACAGAGCAAGTCATCAATGAATAATTTTTTCTTAAGGTATCGTTTTCAATACATGTTTAAAAATGCATTTCAAAAAATTCAAATCTGAGAGAAGGAGAGCAAAAGGCATTTAAGAAAATTTACTTGCCTTGTTTGGATCAAATTCTTGGAAGAAGCAACAACTTCGAGACTAGTGTTATCTCTGCAGAAAAAAAAAGTGAAACACAAAAAGATTCCGTATCAAAAGTGAACACTTAGCACTGACCATAGAGATGAAGATGCAACACACAATATCATGAACAACACTGAATTACTTTTAAAGCTAAATAATTGACGAATAACTAATAAAGTCTTATCCAGTTGTGCTTTTTTTGTTAAAGTATTTACTTTATTTAGAAAATTAATGCATATTTCCCATATCAAGTGTCTAAACTATAAGACTTTGGAAAAACATTGATTACAATGGTAATTCAGAAAAAATTTATGGAACCAAAAATTACAAAAGTAAAATGAAAAATAAAGGAACAAAGTTGCAATTGCATTGCTGAAATGGAATTCATCTGTGGAAATGTATTCCTCTTGCATTCATGTCTATAATCAGTCATCCCATTTACCTTCGGCCTTTTTGCTCTTCCTGCTAGTGGGAATAGAAATGAGAGAGAAAAAGTGATTGAAAAATCAAATTTCATCATAAAAAAACAAAACAAAATAGAGGTGAAAAAAAGTTTAAAAGATAAACAACAAAGAGACCAGACCCCAAATAGTTCCCAAAGCAACACTCACTTATAAAACAAAAATAAAATCAAGTAAATAGGATTCAAAGAAACAAAACGATGAATTCATAGAATGTTATAAAGAAATACATACATTTAACCAGTGGATATTCAACCACTTGTTCTTACTATTTGAATCTGTCACTCCTTGGCAATACTTACTGGTAATCAGATGCTTAACACCCTATAATAAAGGACCCACTAACTCTCCAGTTACAAAATGAATTTAAAAGATGCTGAACATTATTTAAAATTCCTTTTGGCACATGCTCTAAAATCATAATGATGAATCAAGATATTTACCCCTTTCTGAACATGAGCTTTGTCTGTCTCATCCGACACATCCGATAAAATCCCCGAGTCTGGCCTTGACCTGGTTTGGGCATCACTGGATTTTCTCTCATTTGATTGGATGATGTTTTTTAGGTCAGCTCCGCCTTCATCTGCTGGACTACTGTCACTGTCCACCCCGCTGTCAGTCGTCCCAGCACTGACAGGACGCATGGTAGCTTTGCTGCTGTTGTCGTCCTGACCAGAACTGTTTGATCTAGGATCTCTCTTTGGCTCCTGGTGGGCCAGATTCGGTGAAGGAGCAGTATCGGAAATTTTACTGTGTTGTTGGTCTTCATCATCATTTTCATCTTTACTTTCTAGCCCGGAGACATCTTGAAGGTGGGCAGAGTTCTTTTCATATTCCTGGAAAGGTTTATGCTGGACATCCCTACAGCTTTTATGATCTTCAGCATCATTGCCAATATTATCATCAACATCATTACCATCATTATCATTGTCCTCATCATCACTATCAGCCATACAGTGAGATCTGTAGGCCAGAAGAAGGTCGTAATAATTGACATCGCTCTCTCTCCGTCCCGAGTTACACTCCTGGCTAGCAAAACTAGACATCGAGTTTGTTGCATGATTGTTAGTATTCAAACCCATTATTTGTGAGTTTTGACTCAAACCTGTTTTCTCCTCTTCAATATTTTTCTGCTTCTTCTCTGCGGGATTTGGAGTTATATTCTTCAACTCAGCAATTTCAACTTTACCCTTTGACCTATTTGATGATAGTGATACAGGTGTGACAGGTGTTGCAACTCTTGATGACCTTTCACCTTGAGGTTTTGACGTGCCCTCAACCACAAAAGGGAAATCCTCCATACAAGGGATTCTGATCGGCTGCTGGTCAGCGGGTTCCTCTTCTGTTTTGTACACAGGTTTCCGGAATGTACTGTTTCCATTTGCATCAACATGTTTGTGACCTTTGACATCCCTTCTCCCGTGCTGCCCTCCCTTCAAAAGGTAGCTCTTTTGACCGTGGTCAGTCTTACAGGTCACCGATGAGGATTTTTCTTTTTTTGTAGCTTTGGACACAACTTCCTTCTCTTGGGGTTTGATTTCAACATACCTATTTGTCTTTTTATACAAATGGCTACTTATATTTCCCTCAATCCAACTTCCTGTCATCCATTTTGGATCCTCATCATGCAAAAATCTGAAATCATTTTTCTTATTCCCCTCCTCCTCTGGTAACTGATCTGCTTTGCTTCCATGGACGCTGATAACTGGGGTATCATCAATGACAGAACTATCCGTCACAAAGACGCACGGCCCACTTTCTAACCTGTATCCTGAATTTCTTATAGCTGCCATTTCTTCCTCAGTAACTGAAAAAGAATCAGCCAATCCAGATTTCTCTCCTTGAACATCATCATCTACAACTTTCTCCTCTGTTTCTTTATCGTCCCCTTGACAAATAGCCAAAGCAGGAGATGAAGGGGAGGTAACCATCTCCTGTTGATACTTGTTTCTCTCTGCTGCTAATTCAGAGGCCACAGAATTAAACTGCTTCTGTAAAATATCAAATTTTGACATGAAATCATCACAGTGAATATCCCTACCACTTTCATCCTCAGCCTTTTCATCCCAAACTTCTGAACAGTCGTCAGGTAACTCCTCCCACATTCTGTTATAGTCGCTGTCCTCGTTCTCATCAAAATTGACACCTATACTGCTTGAGGAACTTATAGCCAGGTCTAAACAGGAACCAGAACCGCGTAGAATGGAGGAAGTCTGGGAGTAGTTTTTTGCAGAGGTCAAAGTTGACTTCCTGCTGGCAACGTCATCTTCATATTCATCTTCCGCAGCGAATGTGACTTTTGTGGCAGATTTTGGACGCAGAGACAAGCTGCTCTCCTGTAAAAGGGAAGTGTCCAGGCCTAGAGATTCCTCAAGGATGTTATTTGTGTCGGGGCATGCGGCTAATGCGGATTTGGTTAAAACAGCCAAAGCTGACGGGGTAGATCTGCTGTTTGAAACTTTGCTGGGTGCGGAAGGGGTGGAAGTTTTCAAAGAGGAGGAAGTGGAGGGTCTTGACTGAGGAGTTTTACGTCCAGAATGAAGTTTGTATTTGCTTTGTATTTGGGAGATATCTGAACAAACGCTGGCACTAGCCGGCCTTAAGTCCTTCCACTGCTTGTTTGTGCTTTTCCTATCCCTGATCTCAACATCACAGTAAGCAGATCCACTGTACGGCCGAACATTGCCTCTCTTAGATTTTTCAACAAGAGTTTTGTACGCTTTAATTCTCTTCAAACTACTTGATGAAGGACGGATTGTTTGGTTAGATTTAGAACTTTTGGTCACAAGGGAGGGAATTTCTTGAGCGTTTTCAGATTCAGCAGAAATGTGGTCCTCTTTCTTCTCCTCTCCACCGCCTAAGTCTGAAGATTCTTGTTTGCAATGAGTCGGCTCATCTTTAGAGCACTCACTAACACCAGAGTCTACCGACTCCTGCTTGCAAAGTGTTGATTTTGAAGTATCAACTTTGCCCTCCATGGTTTTGTTTCCACTCTTCTGGCTTGTGTTAGAATTGATGACAGAGGCTTTGGAAGATGGGCGTGAAGAGGAAATACTGTTGGATTTTGAGTCTATTTTTCTTATCTTAAGTTTTTGCTTTGCGGGTTGTTGTGAGCTAGAAGTGTCAACAATGTCAGAATAGCATACAGTTGCAGACAGAATGCCTCCTTTTCTCTCTCCTCCCCCTTGACTATCTGTCACGCCAGACTCTTTCCCGCCCAAGCTCTGTTTCCTGGTTCCAGGCGTCTCACCCCCTTTAGGCTGTCCTTCCCTGCCCGAACTCAAAGCCACGCCTTGAGTCAAAAATATTCTTCCTTTGTCTCCACCAGATGTACCTGCACCTCTACGACCAACACAACCACCATCCTCGTCATCGTCATCCTTTTTATCATCCCTATCATCGAACCCACTGTCCAGGGAACGGGGTCGGCATGAGGATCGACCTTTCCCAGCCTTAGTTTTACCTCCTGGACCGTTTCTGTTCTTCCTCATCTCCTCTCCATTCTCCCCACCAACTAAATCCACCTCCATTGCTCCTTTCCTTCCATGGCCGCTCTCATCTGCAAACCTGACAGCTTTGCGAGACCCGTCCACAGCCGTCTTCGGTCGACCAATAGAGCGTGCCTGAGCTAAAGAAGTCCCCTGGGTGTAGACAGCACTTTTCGGCCGTTTGCTCAACACGACTCCAACATTTTGATCCACACTGCTAGCTACCACACTCTCATCCACAGTTTCCGACATTCCAATCCCGTTGCTCATTTCCTCCGCATCTGCTTTGGAGTCAGAGGTTAACTCCCTTGGCTCAAAACCAGCTGGCAAGGAAGAGGCGACCCCAGCGCCCACCAGGAAGTCGTTTGCTGATGGTGTGGCAGTTCCTCCCACAGTTGCAGTCAATGTTTCCAGGTCAGGACCACGGAGCTGAGATATTTCTGTGTGGGAAGAAAGGAAGGAAATAGGAAAGTAAGAAACACAAGATGTGATAAAGCTTCCTCTGGTAAAAAAATAAAAGATAAAATGATAAGAAAACATGATTTAAATCAATTATCTATGAGCACTTTATTTAAGGACCAAGTGCTCGACACATTTGATTCATGAAATTCTTCCTGCCCTGTGAAAAAAAAGCTGTTGTGCTTCCATTCAGCCATTCACCTATCACCACAGACTAATTTCTGAAAAGCATTATGAGTGCCTGCTGTGCTTTCTACATCTCCTTACCGTCGTCGCAGTGTCGTGGTGCACACCTGGAGTTGGGCAGTGAGAACGGATCTTGCAGCGGAATGTCTGCTCTGAGTCTGGCGTGGGAGAACCATAATCAAGAGAAAATTGGAAATAATTAGTTTTGTTTGTTGGTGTTGTGGTTTAGAATGGACATAAAAAATACAGACTAGCGCTTTAAAATATTATCAGGGAGATGCTTTGACGAATGATGATGATGGTGGTTATAGTTGTGGAGGTAGGAATTTTAATGACGACAATGATAATGCTGAAAAAAACATTCAAATGTTATGGTTTAACACCTGCTTCTACATGATTCAGGTCACATCACGGGTAAAACGCTCTTGGACATGTTAACGTGCTGCCACACAGAGACAAACAGAGAACTCACATGAATATCTTACCCAGTCAGATTATACTGACACCGGGCCAACTAGTCTTACCACAATTCCCATAATGCTGAACACCAGGCGGGCAGCTGCTAAAAAAAATAATTTTTAAGACTTAGGTATGTCCCTGTGTGGGAATCAAACCCCCCACCTACCGGTTACGAGGCGCATGCTCAACCAAGTGCACCAATGAAGCTGAATGGTAATGCTGGTGATGATAATGATTATGATCATGATGATATTGGTGATGATGATGGTGGCGGATATATTGCTGTTGTTCTTGTTGATAATAATGATGACAGTGGGGATGGTAAAGTTGATAGAGTTCTTTTCTAATCTCACCTATTATTTCATAACATAGAGCCTGATATCCTCTCAAAAAAATGTGCATTGGAGTGCTTTACAAAGATAGCAAACTGGTTGGCCTGGTGTCAGTATAATGTGACTGGGTGAGATATTCATGTGAGTTCTCAATTTTTCTCTGTGTCCCAGAGTACTCTGCCGGCGATGTGACCTAAACTGTGTAGAACAAGGGGTTAAACCATAAAGTTCTTTTTTTTTAAGATAGCACAATAAAGGATTCACAAGGAACTGTGAAATTGACATAAAGATCAACAAGTTCCACACATGCAAAAAAATTGAGATAAAATATATTTTTATCATCACATCAAACACCAACAATTTGTGGTAATGACAACCAAAACTAGCATGAATAAATGAAATTCACAAACAACAAGAGATAAGAAAATGAAGGAATAAAAGAGTGAAAGAAGACATACTAGCAAGTATATTTGCTCAAACTCATTCATTTTCAGTCTTCATTTGCAAGAACCCAGGCAAAAAGGTCATCTTTTTCACACAGCGAGGCTAATCACATCAATCACTCCTTTTACCCATTAGTATAAATCGGATAAGCTAACATCAGATCTCAAAGTTCCAGTCTTGTTTTGTATTGATTTTGATGACAACAAATACTCTTAGAGGGGAAAGCATTTATAAATCACATGCAATATCTGCTAAACGTGTTTAAAGCCCCTTCGATGGGGTCCAGAACCACAGCAACAGGAAAATAATGAGATGAGACATATAGCCTGCTCGGCACATGGTACACTTTTTTTTTGGACAGGGACATCTCTGTTAACAGCCAGGTACTAATTTACAACTGAGAGGAGTGGAAAAAGTGAGTAAAGAGCCTTTTCCAAGGACTCAACTTTGCGCAGTTGCTGACAGATATTGAGCTCAACTCATGATCACAAGCCCAGGAGTCTACCACTAGACCACAAAGTACAAAGAAAGGCTTAACAAAGCTATGACCCCTTCTTACCCATTGTCATTCATCCCATCCAACTCCTGGGCCCATTCATCCTCATCATCTTCAAAGTTGTCAATGGGGTAGTCCATTTGAGGTTCAGGGGTGGAAGCTTCTGAAGTTTGGTGGACTGATTCACTGGTGGAAGCGCCATCTCGCACATCCTGGGCTTTGGTGGGCATTTGGTGGCCACCGGACATTATTGCTTTCCATCTTTGAAGAGTTCGACTTTCACACTGACTGTACTCTCTCATTTCTGTGGGAGGATGTGTAATTCAGCCTCATTGATAATAAACTGCTTAACTTATAGAAGGATAGGACAAGAAAGAGAAATTTTATCTGGGCTATATAATGCTCTCCAAAAAGTTCCAGAAATAAGGACATTGTAGATCTTTCTGATGAATAGCATACTAATTTTTGTTTGGTTTGATTCATAAATCTGTATGCCATGGAAGCAGTCAATTGACTGATTGGCAGACAAGAATTGTGACTAAACAATGAAACTTGACGGAAGACTATAGGGTGGAGAAGATATGTACCAAGGGAAAATTGCTGACCACTCAGACAAGAAGTAAGCACATTTACCATCGCAGCTAAAGAGAATAAGTAGTGTGTGCTTTTGCGAGTGATTTATATAGTAAAAATTCCGTCATTGGGCATGAGCAAGCACTTGGCTGCAGCGTGCACTTGGGCGGCTTGCACTTACGCAGTGTGCTCTGTACATCTACTGACCTGCCACAATTCCTCGGCACTGATGGATGGTCGGAGTTGTCATGGTAACTGGCTCCAATGGCCTCAATCTAGATGTTTAGCAAAGACAAACAGCATAGAATATGTAGACGGTATGAATTTACTAGGCACCATAAGTTTGAATCATAAGAAGTGAACATCAAATATAAAAATCCTCATTACTTTTAGTAGTCTTATACTGATTTTTCAATAAAGCTGTCTTTTTTTGGCTACATCATGAAATGCTGATGCTGGTTGTAAATGTATCTGCTCAACGTTATAGTGATGCAAGTATATAAAGTTGGAAAACGTGCAATAATTTCCAAGCAAAGCAGTTTAAAAATGAAATATCATAAAGCTTTGGCACGAGTATCTGGCTAAGTTTAAAACTCAAGTTCAGTCTATGAAGTGTTGTAAGACTATATGTGCCTAGGGCTGTCTTGTGAAAGGAAACAGGCAAATTAAAAATAAATCATTATCGTCATCATTACCACCATTGTTATTATTATCACCTGGCTTTGAGTAGTTTCCCCTGGATGTAGGCGGTGTGAGTGGGTTTCTGGGCTTGGACCAGTTTGTTGAAGGTGTGGGTGGCCATGGCTGTACGGTCCTTCAGACCAACAGACGGACTGCAAGAGGGCTAGAAAGGGAGAATTCATACACTCTGCTTTATTTCATTTATTCTTGAGGGATACAAGGCACTACCTGCACAGTTTGTGGATATCAGCATGATCTAGCAATAAAGAAATGTCTGTTTTAAATTTAGATTATGCTACATTATGCAACTTTTTAAACCTTCTATTTCTTCACATGCAAGGAAAAACTCAATACGCAGCTCTTTCCATTTTTTTTTTATCAGCAAGTCAATGGTCCAAAATAAAGACACAAGTTTTGTGTTTTCTTTCTTTCAAAATAGTCATCATTTCAAGAAAGAATGTGTGTTTCACTTTGAACGCTTGAGCTGGTGTTCAGACAAATCTCTGAAAAAAAAATAATAAAAAAATAAAACAAAACAGAACATAGTAAAGCCCTTGCTGATAGCTTTGGGGATTACAAAAAAGTGCAATCCTATTGTTATGAATGTAGTGAGCGCAAGCAAGAAAACTCATGTAAGCAACTGAGTATGTGAATTGTATGAGTGAAGTCCCCTGAATACCTGTACTGTATATCAAGCCATGTATCTTCAATAAACCAGTCAGTCAGTCTGAGCACTCAGTCCTGAGCCTGTAGTAAAAGAGTACCACTGCTTTGAGCCTTCATTCCATTAAATGTATTATTGTTATATGTGTGAGCATCCGCTACTATTGTCTAAGAGCTAATAATGCTATTCAAAGACATCACACCTGTAGTCCTGTATCTATTTTATTAGGAACACAAAGCATAACATTGCAGTCTGCCATTGATTTCCATCCATCCTTACAACCACTACATCTGAACAGACTTGGCCATCCTTATATGCTGGGAGAACAAGGAAGGCTAGATTTATTGGTATTTGAACATACAACACTCTATACACGCCTATTGATGGCTGAAAGTTCTAATGACTGATGTCTTGGATTGATGTGCCTAATATAGTCCACCAGTCCAGGATTTAACAAATTTTCTTTGAACCAATTCAAGTCCAGGAAAGTAGGAGGTTACCCGACAGTCCCCTAGGTAGGTGTTGGGGTAGCCACCTTAACGCCCCCTACCCGACCCTGCACCTCCTTTGATAAGATCTACATCTAGAGCTTGTCAATGGCAGATGAGAGAGAGAGAGAGAGAGAGAGAAAGAGAGAGAGAGAGAGAGAGAGAGAGAGAGATTAGAATGGTGTTTCCAAAGGAAGACGAGATGGTATAGTTTCAAAATTCGCTAGACACAAAAAGTTATAATCTGCCAATCATCAGTCAAATCCTTGCTGAGTGAGAGAGTATGAATTTTCATTTTAATCACAACCATTAAATTTTCTATTTTATATTGAGAAATGTATGTAACCACTTGTTATTCATCCTGACTCTTTTT
This sequence comes from Scyllaea pelagica, assembly GCA_031833965.1. Taxonomy (NCBI): domain Eukaryota; kingdom Metazoa; phylum Mollusca; class Gastropoda; order Nudibranchia; family Scyllaeidae; genus Scyllaea; species Scyllaea pelagica. The sequence goes on from JAUEKY010081068.1 coordinate 9,680, forward strand.
CATACTGACAAATCAAGACTCACAGTTTTCATATCGATGTTCTTCACGCTATGTTTAAAAGGCTTCTTCACATTGTGGTTTGGCTGTGAAGGAATCCGACTTGGCAGAACAGCTGAGGCTGAATTTAGTAGCCTGGCTCGCTGGGTTCTGGCACTGGAAAGTGAAACACACTCAGATTATCTATAGCAAACAGTATTTTTTTTCTTTGTTTATTTCTACTACCACACCATCATTTTTATACAATCAATTTCAATTAATTTGAATCAAATGAGCAATTGTATGAAATTTACATAGATATTTTCAAATTCTTTTTTTGTGCAGACTAGTTTAAGGGTACTCAACAAACATAAGAAAACAAATAGCCATCTTTGTAATTCACATCTAATTTAAAGTTAAGAGAAAGATAATCCATGTTGACAATCAAAGTGTTGAAAGGAAAACCTGAAGAGAAACATAAGAATATATAAAGCTCTATAGAAACAAAGAAAAAAAAACTGTTTTGAAATACAGGCTCATTTTGCTTATACAATTTGCTGCCTTTCTTTTCTTTACTATCACTTTTGATAACTGAATGTTTGGTTTCTAAAGGTTCTCCCAATCCAAACGACTTTTCTTCACTGAATCTTTTCATTGCTTGTAGTTCCTCCTTTAAAAAAATAAACCCTTAAACGTCATGGTTTAATGTCTGCATCTACAGTTTAGGTCACATCGCCGGCGGAGCACTCTGGATATTTTAAGGTGCTGCTACACAGAGATAAACGGAGAACTCACATGAATATATCACCCAGTCACATTATACTGACACCGGGCCAACCAGTTTTAGCACTGTTCCCTTATTGCCAAGTGCCAGGTAGGCAGCTGCTTAAAAAATGATTTTTATGACATAGGTATGTCGCGATGTGGGAATCAAACCCGCCATCTACCGGCTACGGGGCGGACGCTCAACCAAGTGCCCCAACAAAGCCGATCCTCCTATCAATATAAAGGAATAAAGCTGTATAAACAAACAAGAGATATGTTGAACTGATAATGCCAAAGCAACTGAAACAGGGACATTTTGCTAAGATTAGGAATTGCAAACAATGTTGCTAGAG
>JAUEKY010081179.1:0-10771 GCA_031833965.1 Scyllaea pelagica
GAAAAAGAAATGAAGACCTGAGGCTTATTCTGGAGTAGAGTCCAAAAGATGGCACAGAACAGGGAGGAATGGAGAGACGTTGCTGTTGCCCTAGGTAAGTATGTATATTTGCTAGATTTTATTTTACAGTGGTAGCAAATAAAGGTTCTGAGGTTCATAAAATAGATTTCAAATCTTTTGGTTCATGAACTTTTTCTTGCCAATCTTTGACATTTTCTGGTATCGGTTCTTTTTTTTTCCTAAATTCTTTTTTTGGAACAAAGTTCCTGAGATTTAGGAAATCATACTAACACTTTATCACAAGCAGCTTTGTATTGTTTTTCAATTTCCTGCAAGCTGGCTGTGATATTTTTGAGTTGTTCCTTCTTGGCATCCAAATTCTTTTGCTGGTTCTTGCCCTCCCAGCTTTGGATTTCCTTCTCGATCTCAACATAGCGTTTCAGCTTTTTCTTGATTTCCTCATCTGACAACTGAAATGTAATTAACAAGTGACAAGAGGTTGAAAAAGGGATTGCTTGAAAAATTGAAAAAAAAAGAGTGGAGGATTCCATACCAGTGTAGTGTGAAGGGTACACCCTATTTCAAATCATGATAATTATTTGATTTCTGAAGTGGAATCTCCTCTCATACAATCGACAGAATACTTTTCAACATAGTTGTGAGACAGCATCCATTTCTTTAAAAGGAAATATAAAGATCTCTTAATGGTTGGTGAATTCCCTTTGAAAGATGTGGTGTCTCAAAGAAAGACTTTTGAAAAGAAATGAAGAGAGCATAAAGTGGTTTAACCTTTTCTTTGTTTAGATGAAATGGGTGTGCATATGTCCAAGAATGTTAAAATAGACTGAAACTGAAAAATCCTATCTCTGAAAAAGATACAGTCAATTCTGTACCTGCCCCCAAACCTCCTCCTTCCAGAATTTCACGAAATATGAAACTGATATTATCCTTAAAAAAAAACTCCATTAACACGATTTGTGTCCACCCAAGCAAATAATTCAGTTTTCCTCAAATGTAAACACAAGTTTATAGTAGAAACAAAGATCAGGTATGAACATGAGCCGTTTCTAACCTCTTTCTCCTTTTTTGGTGGTTCTTCTTGTGGTTTCCCCTGAAAACAATTAGATTACAAATCATGAAAATTAATTATTCTAAATGTAATCAATTGTATTGCAATAAGTGAAGCAGTGGAAAAAAAGTATTAATCTGATTTTCAATACAATTAAAAAAAACAAGAAAATAAACCATCCCTATTAATCAGAGATATAAAGATATCAGGTCTGAATCGGTCCTTCTTAGAGGAAAAAAGTCAAAATATGGAAAAATATACAAACAAAGAGAAAAAAGGCCCAAACTTCTCATGATCTTAGTCATAAAGTGGGATATAACAAGTTGGTAGAGAAAAAAGACAAAACTGCCTCCAGCCTAGAGAAGAGTTGAGTTTGAACTAAAAACAAGTTGTCACCTGGAGTACACTTACAATAAAACTCTTTTTCCTAAAATCTGTTTTAAAACTTATAATACAATGTTGCATTTTACTCCTCAATAATTGACTATATGTACCAGATCTTCATAACAAGTTTTACTGATATCAAGTAATCAAGAATAAGGCCTTTAATCACCATGTGTTGAAAAAGTACTTATCGTCTATGCTAGGCTCTACACATTACATTTAAACTGTAAGACACAGTTTTTCAAATAAGCCTTTGAAAACATCTAAGGATTCTGTAAAATCAAAGCCATTACACTAATTTCAGTTTGATGATGATGGAAGATACCTAGGACCAGTTTTTCTTCTTATGCTAACACCTACTGGTAAATACATTTAGCATAAAGATTGGACGTGAATGTACACGTCTGCATCTCTCCTCATTCGATTCAACATGCTTATCATATACAGTTAATTAAAGAACTATGAAGCTCAATCTCGATTTTCAAAGCTCATCAAATTGCTATTATCTAAAAATATTAGATTAACTAGAGGATTTTTTTTTCAATGAACAGAATGCTTTAAAGAGTCTTGACAAATCTTAACCCCATCTCTGGTTTGCAATTCTTTACCTGTTGTTTCTGTTGCTCGGGTTGATTTGTGTCTCCAACAGTTATCATTTTCTGGACAGGATAATCCTTTTTTTTTTGGGAAGAGGCAACAGAAATGCCAACTACAGTTCCCTTCTTCTTGGAACTAGAGGAGCCCATTTTGATATCAGCAGAACTTTTGAACAGGCCTTATTCTTTGAATAATCAAAACTATTTCACTGCTTGTCTATCAAAGTATATAATTTCGACACTCTTCAGCCTTTGACGCTTTTCTGTGAATCCTTTGTCTTTCCTATATACAAAAAATTTCATACTGATTTTTCTATTCATGGAAAAGATCACATGACACCACTACTACATCATAATATAAAGGGCGGCAAATAAAAAGATATTAGGCTAAGTGAAAACAACAATCTACATTCATCTCCCCCTAAAAAAACAAAACAAAACAAACAAACAAACAAAATCCATTTTGAAATCAGCAGAACTGTGCAACAGGCCTTATTGTTTAAATAATCAAAACTATTTCACTGCTTGCCTATCGAAGTATATAATTCCGACATTCTTCAGCCTTTGACGTTTTTCTATGAATCCTTTGTCTTTCCTATATACAAAAAATTTCCCACTGATTTTTCTATTCATGGAAAAGATCACATGACACCACTACTACCTCATAATATAAAGGACGGCAAAAAAACAAGATATTAGGCTAAGTCAAAACAAGAATCAAGATTCATCTCCCCCTTAAATACAAAACAAAACAAACAAACAAAATCCAACAAATGAACCAGAAAAGGAGACATATTATATTATGTTTAAACGCCTGCATTTTCACAGTTTAGGTCACATCGCAAAAGAAGACAAAAAGATCTGAATGATAAAAAATCTGTCCTTGTGTGACAAGAATATGCTGCAGCTGTTTGGGAGTTGTGACCACATGACCACAGAAAGCCATAGCATGTGACTTAAAAATGAAATAATGATGAAATGGATAAGGAAACTGAACATAGTGAAAATACTAAGAAACAATATTTCAGTCCTATCTGTCATATTGATACTAAAGACCAGAATACAGACTTATCTTTTCCAGGATATGACTATGATGAATATGGTGACAATAAAAGGGAACATGCTGCAGGCATTGATTGCAATATGATAAGATAATGACAAAATAGCAATAGCATCACCATTGATGGGAAATGGGGATAATGATTAGAGCGGTAGCAGCAGCAGCTAAAAGTAGTAGTAGTAGTAGTAGTAGTAGTAGTAGTAGTAGTAGTAGTAGTAGTAGCAGCAGCACTAGTAGTAGAACTAGTAGTGGCAGTAGTCATAGTAGTAGTAGTAGTTGTAGTAGTAGTAGTAGTAGTAGTAGTAGAAGTAGGAGTAGAAGTAGTAGTAGTAGTAGTAGTAGTAGTAGTAGTAGTAGTAGTAGTAGTAGTAGCAGCAGCAGCAGTAGCAGCAGTAGCAGCAGTGACACAGGGGCAATAGAAGTAGTAGTAGAAAGTAGAAATAATGTGGTACAAATAAAAGAATAAGATATATCATTACTAAATTCCAGCTTGAATTCAGGATAACAAGATGATAGAAATAAGATAGACGTGGTAACTTTTATGACAGGAATAATTATTGCTATGTCTTGAAAACTAGCAGTGTATCAACTACTAAAGCTGACAAAAAACCTTTAATATTTTTGATATTTTCATATTTTCGAATTTTGGAATGTAAATTAACCAATCAACCTTTTTCAGCATTCATTGTACATGATCAAAGTCAATAGTGAAAGATGGAATGATTTCCTTTAATTTTTCAATCAGAATGTTTGCTGCACTTGAAAAAAGAAAATGATAGCTTATCACAAAAATAAGTCAGCTGTGCTTATATTTATTTCAATGAAGCGTGCAGAGAAAAATGGAAGTTATCAATAGTATCATTTGGATAGTTTAAAGCGAGAGCCTTTTAGCGTGCTCAAAACATTGAAGAAAAGAGGGGGGCACTGTCACAAACGTTTCAGTTACAGTTTGTTAGTTTCAAAACCATGTCAAACTCATTACACACCAAAGAGTATTTCACCAATTTGACAAGGAGTATACTTATAAAAGATGAATGTTTTAACCAGAAATAATATGCTTTATTCCTTTGCCCCAGCAATTTAAGAAATTCATTTGTTAACCCAATAATGTCTAAGGCTGGGTTTCTTTAAAAAAACAAGTAGTTAAATGCTGTATCATCCACTGTCTCTTCATCCCCGAGCTTGTTCACTTCCCACCTTCCATTACCTGCTTACTCAAAACTCAGTCCATTATCAGCATTTAGCTCAGACTCAGTGAGAGAAATGTTGTATCAATAATAATTATCAAACTATCATACCTTTTTTGTTTTTATTCTTTCTTTTTCAATCTAAATTGAGTATGTTAAAGCCATCATCTTTATTTCCATCAACTCTGTTTCATTTTTGGCTGACATAATTCTTCTCTATTTTTAATTCTCCTTTAGATGGCAAGCAATTACTAGCATCAAACCCATAGCTACTAAATTCATCCTCATCTTCCCGTAAGAAAACTGGTAAAAATTATGATGATGTATTGGAGAACAAGACAAAGTTCTTGCACCGAGTTGTGCTAATAGCATGACTAGAATTACCTGCTGTTGTGTAGATTTTTGTTGCTGTTGCTGTGGTTGAGATTGTTGTTGCTGCTGATGGGGAGTTACAGTAGCAACTGGTTTCATTTGCTGTCTGGGGTAGCTGGACTGGGTTCTGTCCTCCCGTTTTACTTCCTTTGAAGTACTACAGCCCATTGTAAGTTTCTACCAATTCACTGCTTTTGATCAAGACCTGTTACCCTTGAGTTAGTGATGAGAACAAAATAAACTGAAAAATAGATCAAACACACACATACACACACAAACACACATGCAAATTGGTTTTGACAACAATAAAAAGAATCAGTAATAAGTGCCAGGGTGCAAAGCTGTCAGCAAACCTTGGATATTGACCTTAACATCAGTTGTAAAAGAAAAACCCTTCCAGGATGGAGCTTTGAATAAAATAGCTTTAAGAGCAAGCAATACACAGCGCTTTGTTGTCTGCCCTGAGAGCCAATGAATAGTGCTTTAAGAGATGAGCGTTTTGAGAGCATTGTACAGTATCTATAAATCAACTTATATGAATACTGTGTACACAGTTTGAGGCTTACATGACTCTATTCTTCTTAACAGCTACCCTAAACTTGATTCAAGTTTTTGTTTTCTTTTTAGATCTTTGTCTTCTTTGATCAAGTCATTTTTTAGTCATTATCCTTTCAAGTGACTTCAAAGAACCTAGGTGTAAATACATTTAGGCTTAATCTTGGTAGTTCTGATTAATTTTTGTTTCTTTATTGATTACAGATATCTATTGAACACATAGTAATACTGAATAGATTAGTAGTTGTGAATTTGTGGTCCCCAGGATCTCTGTGTTGGCCAAATGCAATTGTGATATAATTAGGCCAGTTGATTTGGATGATTTTACAATATTGAAAAACTGAAAATGATTTGAAATGAAAAAGTGATTGATTATTTAACAGATAATCTGTTTAATGTTTAGGGAATAAGACAAACTACACATAACGGTCAAGGGAAGCAGTATACCAATAGATTGAGTAAAAGCAGAAAAAACAAATCAAACAACTAGAGAAAGAAAAAGAAGAAATTAAACAAAAATATTGCTTAATACTTTCTAAGCAAGAAAGAGAATAAATCAGAAGGACAATTATACAGTGGCATGCATGTGCTATAAGGAAAATTGTTAGTGTTATTGAAGCAATATAGCAATACTGGTTAGCTGCACATATTTTTGGGTCTTTAGGACTGCATTATTGACTTGACATTGATCATGTATGATAATCACTGAATCTCTTGTTGATGTCTTTAATGGTCAAACCCTTATCTTGGAGCATTGGGAAAACATTTTCAGTCACTGACTAGAGGCTAGATTCACATAAATGACTTGAATCCTAGTTCCACATTTCTGTCATTTCAGCAAATGAAAGTAGAAAGCATCGCCAATAGGCTTTAATCACACACAGAAATCATATATCATAAGCTATGGGGAAATGGGGAATATCCTAAATAAAAGCCAAAGGAGTCAGGAGAACTATAAAAAGAAAACTAAATCTTTTGCTTAGGATGGTTTATTTCAGCAAGTGAGTTTGCAAAGATGAAAAGATGAACTTTTAAATGTAAGTCCTTTTATCAATAATCAGGGTCACAACATTTTCAACGGACCAAAATGTGATTACTTTTGTTTCTTCCTAAACATGAAACTCTTGAACATTTGAGAACAATTATTTTCAAAAGCTGGGTGAAAAATGAAATAAGATGATTCAATATATGCAAACATACATTCATCCTTAGACTTAGAGCATTTTTTACCCCCATTTTAGTTCCCTACCCTATTGCTACAGCTTAGTACATGCTGTTAAATGGCCCAGAAGCTGAACCAACTAAAATCATTAACTTTGCCTACAGCACCATGTAAATACATTTCAAATGATATAAAACTGCCAAAAAATAAAAAAAATAAAAATGACTCATAAGAAATTAGTTATCAGCGTTTTTCTGCAAGTTTTTAAAAAGAGAGCAGAGGGTTGCTGTTACTTTTGCTAATCCCTTGTTGATTTGACACAAGACTTTCAAAATTGGTAAAGATGATTTTTAATGATAATAAAAGAGTGAAAATGAAACGCTTTTAATGATCTCATTGTAGAGTGTTCCTAATTTGCTATTGTTTCTCGGTAGAAACCATTATTTAATATTTAGTGCATAAAGCTTGTTTAGTTTATTTAGTATTATAGTTTCTATTGCGATAAATACTTGTCTAACTATAGGATTCATCATGATAAGTTATCAATTTTGTGAAAATGGTCTTCTTTCTTTGTGCCAATAAAAGAGCGCTCCATCCAAAATTTCTTTTGCTTATCATTGCATTGTATTTCAATGAATGAATTAATCTCCGTTTTTCTGCATATGATGTTACCTATTCAGTCCTGATATTAAATACAGATCAGTCTTGTTACAGCTCTAATATTGTCTGAAAATGAACAATTGCTGCCAACAGCCAGTAAAAAAGAAATGATGAAAGAGACAAAACGTTTTAAAGTAATGGTTTAATGCCTGCTTCTACACTGTTTAGGTCACATTGCAAGTGGTGCACTCTGAACAAATTAAAGTGCTGCCACATAGAGATAGATGGAGAACTCACACAAATATCTCACCCAGTCACATTATACTGAGACCAGGCCAACCAGTCTTCGCACTGTTCCAATAATGGCCGAATGCCAGGCGGTCAGCTGCTAAAAAATGATTTTTACAACTTAGTTACATTGCGGCGTGGGAATCAAACCCGCCATCTATCCCTTATGAGGCACACGCTCAACCAAGTGCTCCAACAAAGATGGTGAAAGAGACAAGTAAGGTTATGAAATGAGAGAGTAATCAAAATGTAATAAGGGAAAAAACGGATGAACAAAACATCCAAAAAAAAAAACCTGAAGCATAGAGGAATAAAACAATCCGACTGTCCCTAGGACTTAACACTATCCTTTGCAAGATTTAAGAATCAAAACTGCAACTATAATATGGAATGTGTGCAACAAATAAAAGCTGAATACTAATATGGGATGTAAATCATAAGACTTATTGAAAAGTTTGGCAGATGACTAGCTAACAGATTGATGATTACATCATGGGAATTGCTCTGCATAAAACAAAAATGTCGAAAAGTTTTTGAACATTCACTAAAATGTCACTTCAAACCTAGACTAGATTCTTCTATCCTAAAGCATATAAAACAAAATTGAAAAAAACCATTCATTTAAATTAGTACAGTTTTATAAAGTCTACAAATCTACGTACTGTCAATGACCCATTAATTTTACTGGAGGAAAATCTCATTGAAATGTACGGTGCCTGATTGAAGTCACTTTAATGCTAACTCACTATTAACGTTCATTAGACTGTTTAATCACTGTTAGGCAAGTAATATCATCTGTGACATATTTCCAATCTCTGTAATTTTGCTATTTGTATTGCAATTCCATTGAAAGGTTTCAAACATTATGTACCTACATGAATTTCAATTAAAACCATGGCTTTAAAAAGTCAGTTGACCAATCTGACCCTAAAAAATGTAATATAGTTGGTAGTGTGAGTATGTTTAACATTTCAATGTTTAGGGTTTATTGCCTATTGCAACACTTTATACAGGTCACATATAAAAGGTGGAGCAATCCAGGAAACTTAATATGTTGCCATGCACAAAGGGCAATACAAGAATAATATCCGAACTGGTCACGTTCTTATTACTTTGGGCAAACTAGTCTTTGCAATGTTTCCTCTGGTGCTGAATGCCAAAGTGCTGATGTTTACATCTTTGAGTATTTTGATGTATGTATATTGTGCACACAGGGTTTGAACCAATGACCTATCAGTTCCCAGGCTGATACCCTACCACTTAAGCCAAGAGCACTAGTGTTCGATCATGTTTTGAGATGTTACCCATAACTCATGCTGTTGTTTCAAGTAACTGATTTAAATCTATGTATTAATACCTTCTAGTCTAAGAAGAGGGTAGCAGAAACATTGGATAATGTTAATTTGGAAACTCTTTAACAAGCTGTGCATTTTATGGTAAATCCTTTATTTAAAAAGTGAGGTGCAGCAAATGGATAGCATGAAGGAATGAAATCCTTTAAAAACGAGTCGTCATCTCACAAAATTCTAAATGTATGTTTTGAAGGCTTTGCAGAGTGGATAGGAGTTTCCGAAAGAAAAGTATAAAAGAAAACAAAAACCCCAACACAAAAACACATTATGCATCATATAATTTCCTGTAAACACTGAGTAGAACCTGCTAATCCTAGTAGAACATGCAAATCAAGCAGCACAAGATTTGATAATCAAATAAACATTGAAATATTGTAAACTGAAATGGTATTTCGTACGAATCTCCATAGCCTTTCAACCGTGACGAGCCGACCTCAAAGGAAATGACGAAATTGCCATGACGACGGTAAACAAACAGGTTGTGACGTCTCTCATATTGCGACACATGGACGTTCGTGCCACATCACAACCCTCGCTCTTGTTTTACCACAGCTCAGTGAAGCATATCAACAGCATTTTACACCCTTCCCTCCCCCACACACACTCACACACCTTCCCTTTACCTCACGCTAGATTTAAATCACAAGAAGGCTTAAGCATGTTTATGGGAGATCTATAACGGTATTCCTTTTTCGTTGGAAGGTCTATAACGGTATTCCTTTTCATTGTAGTCCTATTATTCTGACCTGTTCGTTCAATATTAGTCCACATGAATGTATTTGAAATGAAAAGGCTATGTGAATAAATATAATTATATACCCAATACCTTTATAACACGGCCAATCATTGGCAGCGCAAAAGCTAATTATGTCTCATTGCGTCAACGAAATCTCTCCTAATATTCATAACAAAATGCTCATAGTCATAGATTTGAAAAAGGATAAATACTTTATTTCCCCACCTATATGTAAGGACATAGAATATGTCATGCTTATGCTTGTCACGACGTAACGCATACGTGTTCACGCCGAGCACAGTAAAGCTAACTAATTTTGAAGCTAATTATAATTTATGTTGGCTTTTGTTTAGACTAGACTTAGACAGATTTGCTCACTCTCATCGTGACTAAAATTAATTCGAACTGTAATAAAGTTTCATGCTGATTGTTTTAATTTTTTTTTTTTTATTTATGAGTTGAACTGTTTTGGGACAATTTCCTTTCTTTCTTTCTTGTTTACAATTTTAATCTTCTTTGTGTGTGTGTGTGTGTGTGTGTGTGTGTGTGTGTGTGTGTGTGTGTGTGTTTGTATTGCTAAATCCTTTTATTGGGCAATTGCACACAGCAAGCTGAACTAGCGTGACGTCAGCAACACGGTGTCAAATACAATAGTTCGTTTTTCCTGTTAAAGTCTCTAGAACACGGTGTTTAACCCTGGTCTCTAAACCTAGCTTCTGTGGCATAAGCAAGGAACTTAACGTTAATTTCCTTGGGCATAAGATAGATCTAATATTATGACGTCCGATTCCGGGATTCTTTGGAGAGGGAACCGATCAATCGCAGATCATTTTCAAGTTACATGCTAGCCACCCATTTCCATCAAAGTTGTATGAAAAATGAGCTTGAAAGCTTTCCCAAGGAGTAGACGTCTAGTTTATGATCGAGTCGCCGAAGCCAAGGGTCGAACCCACATTCTCTTGGTCACAAATCAAACAGGTAAGAGCTAGTTCCTGAGCAACATCGAACTCGTCATGAGAATACCCACTTGTCAAACGAAATGGATGCATTGGAGCAAATTGCGATCATTGATCATAAATAGAATAATATTGGCTATACCTCAATTCGAACAATACAAATTATTTTCACTTAAAGGGCGGAAGCCTACTAAATTGGTTATATTGAATTTTGTCAATGCCTGTATTTTGATAAAAAGGGAGCTTATTAGTATTCTATTCGCCACAATTGCAAATTATGCTTTCTGTTGACTTATCTATTGTCAAACCTCAAACAATGGAGTAGTAATGAGATTGACAAATCAAGACAAATCAATCGCAAACATTATTTCGTTCATTCTCTCTCTCTCTCTCTCTCTCTCTCTCTCTCTCTCTCTCTCTCTCTCTCTCTCTGTCTCTCTCTGTCTCTCTCTCT
>JAUEKY010081401.1:0-10769 GCA_031833965.1 Scyllaea pelagica
CTTTTTATTTTATTTTACTAGGTTCTTTGACATCATAGTATTATCTTGAATTAGATTTCTACTTATGTAGGCTGGTAGACACAATGTCTATTACTCTACAGGGATATGGCTTCTGTCCATGCCAATTGTGTTATGGTGGGAAAATGTAATATGTAGAGTAGACTATAAGAGGAATATGATAAGTACCATGATATGTCTAGGGACCAGCAAAGCCTGAGCACTTTCTGTATTTTATAGGTCTGTCAGTGCAGATGCTAGTGAAAGACAAATCAGACCTTTTGTTTTTTCTTGGGTTTTTTTTTTTTTTGTTTCTTTTTTTTCGGTTTGGGTCCTCTTCGTTTTTACCTACTACTATGGCCAGGCACTGCCTTGTCATCAACAGAAAATGTAGCCTGAAGTAGTAGGTAGGCAGCTGTATGTAAAAACTACTTGAATGGCTATCTTCTCTGTTCGATTTTAAAGCACTAATGATATTTTTCTTTCAGATTAAAGGTACTACTATCACATGGTATTGCAAATAAAAAAAAGTTATATTTTATGTAGAAAAAAACAACAACAAAAAGATAAGAACAGAGCCAGCTATTGAGTAGACTTTTTAAAACCATCTGGACTGAGACTTCGTTCTCCTGTAATGATGATTCAGTTTTATAGCTATTTTGTGGTAACCTTTGTTGGCCACTTCAATTTTGTTGGTGGCACACTGGGTGTCAGCCACAATGCAAGCTGGTCTCTCTGATGTCCCATTACAGTTTTGCGTGCAAAAAGGTTTCGTGACGTCAGACAAACAAACTTGTTTCATGGCTAGTGTGAAGGTCTCCAAAGAAAGAAAAGGAGTGCTTTTTTGTTCCATAGGATTAAATTTGACGGTTGTTGATATTTCATAGGGAAAGCTTGATTTACTGACTTTCTTCTCCATTTTGGGCGACAATAAAAGAAAACCCCGTCTTGACAACAAGTATAGAATATTTGCAAATGATCCACTTTCTCAAGATCAAAATCATTTTCTTTTTAAGAAAGCTATACTCTTTTCTGGTTCTCTTAGACTATGCTTTCTGTTTCATTTATAGTCACCATATATTGTAGAAATGCTAGCAAATGTTATCTCTTGCCGTCTTGTTGCCAATATTTTTACTGTGTGATGTTTTTCCTACTCTGCTGTGTTATTTGCATCTTGTTTACTAACATGTCTGTTTTTTCCTGTGGAATCAAACAAGGAGGTTTTATTGACCTCCTACCTTTATTATGATGATTGGATACACAACTATAGGTATCTATTTTCTACCAAATTTCAAGGTATAGACTGAATTTTGATTACACTGCTGATTTGGAATCAAATTCATAGATGATATCTCAACATGATCTGAACATTTTTAAAACTTAAAAGAAAAAGAGGAAAGAAAATTAGATGGAAAAGAGTGCTTGAGGTTTACTCGATTGAAATTTTCTGTCCTTTCTCGCCTTAGTCTTTTCAATAACAGGATTGCTCCTGTTAATAATATGCATGTGTACATAGGCGAATGTATGATTTTAAAAGGAGTATAAAATCCCTTTCAAGCTAGCTGCTCTTTTCTTTTCCCTAAGATATATTTTCTCCTTCTTGCCGATATGGATTGAATTATGGGAATTATTTATCTGTTTTTGTAGGTGGACTTTGGAACTTTCGGAAACATGAAGTATGATAATGATGCTTACCTGTGTTGGAAACATAATGCTATCTCTTCTTCCCCTTTTCTGTCCATTTTTCTATCAACAGAGCTAAATCTTATCTGTCTATCATTTACTTACATTTCTCACAGATTTTTTCTTCTTCTATTCTTTAAACAATCAAAGTATCTACTATTTATACCAGCCCTGTGTGACATTCACTGTGTTGATCTGCTCTCATGCAAACAGAAACACACACACCATGCATCTATTACATAGGTAATCTTGTTGTTGGATCCATTTGTTTTGGATTCATTCCTATCTTTTGGTTAATTTTCTTTTTATGTTTGTTCCTGCCTATAACTTCTTAATATCTCTTCTAATATGATGACTGGCGCTGACATGGCCTAAATTGTGCCGATAGCGCCGTAAAACCCTCAAGAAACAAACAAGAAACAAATAATTTGATGAGTCTATCTGTTAAGAGAAAACTCTTTTTTTCTTCTGAGCTCATCAAAACGCATCTCAATGTTGAGAATGATTTTCAAAAGGATTGATTACTCGAAACAAGGAAAGTTAAAGGGGAGCAATAGATAAATGTTCACAAAGATCATTATAAACATTTCACATTGATATTCCAATATTTCACTTGTCATTTAAACAGCAAAGTAATAACCACAGGTATATTGACGTAATATGTGGACCCTATTTGAATGTTCAGTTGAATTTATTCTTTGTTCAGTTGAATTTAATCTTTCTTACTATCTATTATTAATACATCTATTTCAACTTTTCAAATTTCCTTGCTCTGTTTTGCCATTGCATCTTGTCCTCTATTTTTTTTTCTCTTACTCTCACTTCTTTCCTTTCAATTTTTTGCCCTTGGATGTTTGCAATGGCTTGTTATTCCCCCCCTTTCACCACCACGTCCTTCCTCTCAGCACGCAACAAGCAGTGCTGACCTTGACCGAGCCCTGCGGAAACGACAAGGTTTCAGGAACTCTTCCAAGAAGCATGAACGCAAGAGTGATAGCTACACAGGAACGGCCGTGCTGAGAGATCATGTAAGGTCATTCTGTCTAGGAAGTCTAGTCCTACATAGCAAAGCTAATGCACACATCTCTTATCTTTACACATTTAATTTTGAATTATTATTATCATGTTTATAGTTCCACAGTTGAAGGGAAAATATGTTTGTGTTTTTTTGTTTTTTTTTTATAAATATTATTATCATGATTCACAATCACAGCTTTTATATGCATCCACCTTACGCTTCTTGTCATCTATTCATATAACATGACCAATCAGAAGATGTTTTTGTTGTTGACCAAATAGTGCCTATCAAAAATGGCATACACAACTCAAGACAATTGGTTTTCGTTTTTCACTGGCAATTTTTAATCACAAAATGCTTTTATTGCGTGAGGACGGGAAAGGGGTTGAAAGAGGTGCTTCATTAAGAACATCCAACTGCCAACTAAAAAAACAAAAACATAAAAAACCTGTCTCTGCTTACACCCCCCACCTACCCTTGCAATTATTTTTCAAGTACAGACTTGTATAGCCTGTATTTCTGAAGTATCCATTCCTAGCTTATATCATCCAAGCCATGGATATGCCTTTTCATACAAAACCTATAACTAGAATGAAAGAAATGGGGCATGCAGTAGTCAAGTCATCCTATCTATTTATCTGAATATAATAAATGGTTCTGCTTAAAAGCTTCCCCGTGTGGTGTCCGGGGTTACAGAATAGCACCACCGGGATGCCGACATGTCGCTAGAGGCGACTGCAGGGCACTCTTTCTTTCTTTCTTTCCTTTCTTCCCCTTTCTTTTCCTTTCTTCTACCCTCTTTCTTCTTTCTTTCTTGCTCAGACACATGGAAGCTGCATTAGTTGCTTTTCTGACTGTTTGCTGGTGCTGACATGGCCTAAATTGTGCCGATAGCGCCATAAAACCCTCACGAAAGAAACAAACTTAAAAGCTGACATGTATCCTTTTCACATATAATCATTTCACCACCTGTTTAACAGTGTACTCAAGTCTGTATGAGCAAGTATCAGGTTTATTGGGGTTTTTTGTTTGTTTTTTTGGGTGCGGCAGTTTTTGCCTGTATAGCTTATTTATCTTCCCCCTCCCAACCAAAACCTTTTTGGCATTCAATTATTGTCTGGTTGTGGCTTACAGTTTTCCTTTCTGTAACTTAAACCCTATTCTCTTTCCTACTTTTTCTAGGATTGCTCCCTGGCAATGTACCCTGCATTCAGACTTTGTTGACGTCACATCCTCTATTCATTACTTATGTCTCAACCAATTGTGTTGTTCTATCTTCTTATAGAAATGCGATGGGTTTTTTTTCTCCTTAAACTCTTAAACTGCTTCCTTGAACCTGTTTTTAACTCTTAGTTTTTCTTGTTTAACTTTACAAGACTTTTTTTTTATATTTCTGTGTCAGCTTTTTTCCGTCTAGTCTGCTCCCTTTAGTATGATTTTTTATCCATTTCCCTGAAATTTTAGGGACAGCCAGTTGATTAAGGCTCTCACTGTTCTTCTTTTATCAGCTTACACTTTTTATCTCACTAATTTCCCTGTGTGGTGTCCGGGGTTACAGAATAGCACTACCATGATGCAGACGTGTTGTGAGAGGCGACTGCAGGGCACTCTTTTTCTCTTTCTCTCCTTCCTCCCCCTTTCTTTCTTTTCCTGTCTTCTCCCCTCTTTCTTCTCTCTTTCTTGCTCAGACCCGTGGAAACTGCGTCAGTTGCTCTTCTGACTGTTTGCGGGCGCTGACATGGCCTAAATTGTGCCGATAGCGCCGGAAAACTCTCAAGAAACAAAAAAACAAGCAAAGATAGAGAGAGGGGGGGGGGAGAAGCGAAAGATAGAGGAGAGCTGCAACGATTTCTATCAAACAGGCTGGTAGATCAGTAAATTGACTCACCCTACCCCTTGCTCTCCCCTCCCTCCCTCTTTCCCCTGTGTGTGTTTGTGTGTGTGTATGTGTGTTTGTTTGTTTGTGTGTGTGTGTTACACCAACCGCCGCTGTCCGTTAGCTCTATCGGTAGAGTGTCCGCCTCGGAACTCGGAGCAGGTAGGTTGTGGGATCGATGTTCGATCCAAGACATACAAGCCAACAATTTAGTTGTTTTCCCGCCTGGCGTTCGGTATTACGTGAACATGGGGAGAAGTGCAGAGACCGGTTGATTCGGTGTCAGTAAAATATGACTGAAGGATATATTCGAACGAGCCCTCCATAATATACTTATCTCTGGCAATGCGTTAACTTGTTTAGGTCGCTCTGTCTGTTGAAACGCTAATGATACATGGGAGAGGGAGAGCAACAAACTTCGTGGCCCATGGCTAAGAAAAGAGTGGGAACAAATGACCGACATTGTCAGGAAACTAGGTTTTTTTTTATCATTCGTTATTATGTGACTCGGAAAACAATTTATTTTGGAAACGCCCACCTATTTCTTCCTGTCTCAAATGAGTTTCGTAAACCTAGCTCTTCGTGCTCCGAAAATGGCGACTGTTGATATTTTTGTTCTAAACACAACATCGCGAGATTGATTTTTAATCTTTTGTTCATGTGATTTTTTTTTTCGTTACCTGCATCTCATATGTCATCACACTGCTATTTTCCGAGGCTCAATAAGGTTGGGAGAATTGCAAACGTTTAGTTACTGTCATTAACAGATACGCCACCAGATAAGTTCTATTTTGATCGAGCTTTTGCAAAGTCAACCACTGACTGATAGAATCATGGGTCCATGAACTGATTGCCTCTGCATTCAGAGATAATGTTTACGAACTAGTCTTAGATCTTACTTTATTCAGTTGTTTAATCAGGAGGGGTACAATGTTACACTTTACATTGTTGTAGCTTGGATTATAATGTTGAAATCTTGTCTTATGGGAACAAATGAAGAGCTGTTTGACCAAATCATTAGATATTCCTGGCACTTGCCAAAGTATGACCCTCCTATGTCTGTAAATATACTCTTGCTCTCTATTCTCCCCTATGATGAAAATTTTATTGTGTCTAATCTACATCTACACCAATTTTTGGCACATTGACTCTCTTTTCTCCTCAATTATTTTATTTAGGCCCTATTGTGTGGTTTCTTTCCCAGGCATGATTTGAAAGTGGAAATATGGATTTTGTAGATTTGGACAGAGTTCTGGATGAATTTGAAGAGGAAGGTATGTTGAAATTAATAATAGCTGACATTATTGACAGGTTATCCTACCTAAAAAAGTAGAAAAGGAAAAAATACATCGCTGTGGCTGTCTTTATTCACATCCTGTGAGCAGAATGTTTCATAGTTAAGTAGCCGAGGTCTGCCATCACAAGATGAAAAGAGGAAAAACGCAAATTTCCCAGGATTGCTTTAGGACTTGTTTGGTGTAGAATAGGCATTTTCTAATCGATTGATCTCATCAGCTGTTCCGAAGAGTATAAAAGGGCCCACTCACATTCAATGTTTCTGTCAATGTTTTGATTCAAAATTTTGATATAATCAAAATTTGTATGGAAACATTGATCGTGTGTGGGGGCTTTGACATCAATGAAATTTTTTAATCAAAACATTGGCAGATCATCTCCAGTTGATATTTTTTTTACGTGAGCCGTCAATGTTTTGATTGTGTGTGGGTTCCTGTAGAAATTTTGATTAACTTTTTTTTTCGCGGCTCTATCACAGTCTCCGAAAATGAAACAGAATTTTTTTTTTCATCGAATTATTAGACGTGTACAAGAATTTGCTGGTTTAATGAAATGCCATAAGGCACTGCAAGTCCAAATAACTAAATATTTCAAAATATAATTGGTGTGTGTTTGTGTGTGTGTGTGAGACCGACAGAAAGAGATTTCACGATTGGGGCCTTACAGATAAGATGAGATAGATGAAGCAAACTCTACTGTTCCTCAACTAAAATACTGTGAAAGAGAGAGAGAGAGAGAGAGAGAGAGAGAGAGCGAGAGAGAATGGGGGAGGCAGACAGACAGACAGAGAAGAGCAGATGAATACTTCTAAACATCAATTGTTCAGCATGGTTCTCTCAAATGGGACGGAAATGCATTATGTTGACCGTAAATGAAATATATATAGGTCAACTATTTTAAAAAACAGCCATTCAATCATGTACGCCTTTTACCCAGCTTTTGATCCCGCAACATGAATCCACGTTGACCGGGAAAAAAAATTTTCATGCAAAAACATTGATACCTGTGTGGAAATTTTTTAATCCAAATTTTGATTCAATGTTTTGAATCAAGGCATTAACAGAATCATTGAAAGTGTTTGGGCCATTAAATGTGCTGTATCTTATACTCCTTACAGAATGTGAAAAGTGGATGCAAATGGAATCATTTTTGTCAACATCCCAGATATTTTATTAAACCTACTATGTCAATCTTTGGGTTCATTATAGTATGTGTTATCCTTAAAGAATCACTAATTGCTATTTTCATGTGCGCTGTGGTGGTGGTATTAGAATGTTAACAATTATAACAACAATGATAAATAATAAAAAAGCAATCAATTCTTAAATCAATTTACAACAGCAATAACATTTCATCTCTAACAGTCCACGCATCCAATTTCTAGTATTCAGTATGGAAATAAAATCCATTCTTCTCATTTCGCTTTTTGGAAAAATGATTGATGGCTTTCTCTTCCCTGCTCAAATGATTAACATTTTTGCAACGTTTATCATCGCAACATTTACTATAAAATTGTCGTGATTACAGAAATCTATAGTTGCTGTTAACTTAAAAAAGGTAAGCAAATCAATTGATTGGTATTAAAACACAAATATACATATGATTGAATTATTGATTATTTCACTTTTCAAATAACTAAAATAAGATGGCTTGCATGGAATGAGGATTAGAAGAAAAAAGGGGAAAAGGAAATAGCAAAAGAAAAAGGGGTAGTGGGCAGCATATTGGAACGATGTCTTAAGTTTTTGACACTGTGAAGCTATAAAGTGCTGTCTTGACCACAGCGCCTCTCAGGCCTTGCCGTCAAAGAATATAGCACGCGCGTTGCTGTATAAGTATGATACAGCCAACCGAGGATACGTTACAATTTGAAGGAAATTATGATTTTCTTCTTTCAGATGCAGATGGTTGATCCCTGGAATATTCTAAAACAAAGAAAATAAAATCCAAAAACTCGTTCTGCGAAACATTTTTCTCACTGACACTGAATAATGTCGCCTCACAATTTTGACAAATCGTTTTTTTTTCTATAACTTACAGGTTTTTATCCAAATTTGTGATTTCGCATTTGTGTAGTATGTATTCTTGATTCGAGCTGCCATTTCAATAGGGGAGTAATTCTCTGTCACAACTTCTATTCAATGGTGGATTTTTATTTTCCTTGACTTTGCATTGCAAGAAATAGCAGGAAGAAAGTTAATGTTCTCTTCCTGAGACAGAAGCAAGACAGCTACACGAAATTGGTAACATTAAGGGGTGGGGGTGGGGTCGGAGTGCAGAAATTTGTTGCGGGATTTGGGGTGTAAATTCGACTGTGTGATGTGTTGAACTATGGATGTGTTGATCTATTTTCTACTCCCCTACCAACATCAACACAAGCCCAGTCCACTGTAAAGAGAAAAGTTGAATGGAAATAGGAGTGTAGCATTGGGTTTTGTTGAATAGCCATAGATTTATGGAAGGAATTTTTATTTTTCAAAGCATTAATATTTTCTTTTGTTCAATGAAAATTGATGACTGAGTATCTTCAAAGTCATTTTTAGATCAATATTTATCTCTAATCTATTTTGGATTTTGTTATCAAATAGATCATATCAGAATAGATACAAATGGATTTTAATTTGCAATATGATGCAATCATCAAGATTTCGAGTAATTTATGTACTGTGTAGATTTGTGTTCTATTTCTACATTGAAAATTTTCCATTTTGTTATTCCAGAGAAGGCTGCTGTGTCAATCGTGCCAGGAGAAGAATTGAAACCAAGTGGATATATTCAATTTTTGGAAAGGCATGAAAATCAGGAATGGAAGTCTCTCAACACTGATGTTTCAAGTCACAAATTGGATTTTGCAAACAACGGACTCAAAGAACCTGTGAATGTTTCCTATGACGAACCATATGACTGCTATTCACCAAGTAAACTGGATTCTGGTCAGGATAAAAGTATTTCTCCTGTTCTAGGAAAAGGTGATGAGCTTGTGATAACAGGAGAAAGGGCCAGAGGTTTGAAAGACTTTGTTGAAACCAAATCTAAACGAGGTACCATAGCATCCAAAACATCAGAGGTGCAAACTGATGCGTTAACTCCAAATACTGAGCGGGAACTTTCCTCATTACCCTTTCCTAAATCAGACATCATTGTGGAAGGTCATGTGAATTCTTTCATCCATGAGGAAGATTCAAGTGTAACAAAGAACAATCAAGATCAAAACAACAGTCCTATTTATGCCAGTGTAGACTCCAGCAGACTTTTTTCTTCTTCCAGCAATAATTCTTCTATCATTTCATTAAATGTTAATTCGTCAGTGCAATCTGGATTCACCAGTGAAACTGAAGTTCCCTTTTCAAATAACAACTGTGTTCAGCAGGACAACTTTGTTGCACCCCAAGTAAAAAATGTAGCAAGTACTGAATCTGCAGTCAGTTTTCAGGATGTCATTGATGGAGATATTGACGAATCAGAAATTAATATGTACCTTAATGATGTGGAGGACGGGGATGATCTTGATGTTCAAATGAATCACCAGAACAATATGATTGCAAATAGTTTCGGCACTCACACAGAAAATAACTTTTCTGGTATTCCTAACCTACAGTCTGAATTAACCTCTCATAATCAAGATCTAAGGTCAAATAATTCAGAAAATAACTTTCAGCAACCTTCTGAGGAGCACTTCAATGTCAAGAATGATTGCTCTCTCAAGGATGAGATGAACCATTCCACCACAGGCGCTAAAAAAGATGGTAATATAAATGAGTTATTACAACAAGATCAGCGAAATGCATACCATTCCCTGATTTATGGTAAGACAGAGATTGAAGGTATAATAGAGGAAAAGAATAGGCTGTCTGAAAATATAGAAACGTCTGATGATTTGCAGAAAAAGGGAGATAATACTATTTATGAACAGCTAATGTTTGGGAAAATGGAGATTGAGGGTTTGATTAAAGAGACAGTCAGGAATCAGCAAGAAAGTCTGAATAGTTACAAAAGCGATGTGGGATGCCTGAATGGGGATGTTTCAGGTTATGGAACATTACAAAGTGAAGGTTGTGATATGAAGTTATTGAATGGAATTTGTGTCAATGAAGGGGTATCTGCTCACGGGATGTTGAAGGAAGAAAACGAACGGAAACAAAAGGAGACCAGTGTCAGTGATACTTCTCTCTACACAGGAGTAGGAGCCAGGCCTAAGGATCCCTCTGTGTTGCGGAAGAATCGTCCCAGTAGCCTTGTGGGGCTCTCAAAAGTGAACCTAGATTTGCCCTCACCTAACAAAAATGTGGATAACACGTCAGCTCTACCTCAAGACAGAGAGATGATTTCTCAACACATGATAAACAATGATTCTAATTTTGTGATATCTAGGACTATGAGAGAAGAAACACAGAGAATGAATGGAGAAGATGAAAACCCTGCAAAAAAAGCCAATTCACCATCATATTATGACTCATACAGCTCTATGACTGACGGTGAAGGGGATGTCATGGATTCAGATACTCCAAACAGTTCTGAGGCAGTGAAAAGAATGAGTCGACCTACTTCACTCAACTTACCTTCTAGGCCTGATTTTGATCTGATTAATCAGGTTGATGGAGAGCCTGAGGGACCTGATCAAAACAGTAAGTGTATAAAGGAAATAGGCTCAAGACAATTATATTTTCTATAGATTGTCATGTCTTTTTGTTGGGATCATCAAGATGTGTCTGGGAGGATTTTTTTAAATTTCTGAATAATGCCTTATATCATATTCATTCACATATGAACACATTATTAAATTACCAAGCAGAGCTTTCTGTTTCTCTGTCCGACTGCCTTTTATATGTTTCTCTCTCTCTCTCTCTCTCTCTCTCTCTCTCTCTCTCTCTCTCTCTCTCTCTCTCTCTCTCTCTCTCT
>JAUEKY010081512.1:0-10768 GCA_031833965.1 Scyllaea pelagica
CCCTGGTTGTTTTTATATATCTTCCTCTATTGTCCTCGTCCTCCCTGTCAGCCTTATCATTGTCATCCTCCTTTTCCTCCCCTCTTCTTCTTTTTCTTGTTCTCTTGTAAGTAAGGTTTTGGAAATTTGCATGTTGTTGAGCGGTGTCTTTGCATTAAGATTTCTGAAGCTTCCCCCCTTTTTTTCCCCAAAGAAATCCTTAGTTGACAGCTATGAAGTTCTCATTGATAATTTGATTTGCCGTAGACTTGAAATCGATTTTATTTTTTCCTTCAGGAAAAACACAGCCAACAAAAGTTTAATGTATCCTGTATTATGACAATGCCCCAGTACATGAGAAAAGGATATGGAAGACTTCTAATTGACTTCAGTAAGTAGTTTTATTCTTTTTCTATCTCATTATGTGCCTGTTGTTACGTTTTGAAAGACATTTTATAGTGATTTTTTTTAAAGATTACAAATCCTTATTTGTTTCTCTTTTATTTTATATATCCTCTTTTCAGATGAAAAAAAACAAATTTCTTAAATTGGTTGTTGAAAGGGTTTCATTTATATTCTTGTTGTGAAATACCAACTTTCATAAACAAATCCTCCTTTACCCATCCTCAGGCTACCTCTTGTCAAGGCGTGAAGAGATTACAGGGTCTCCAGAGAAACCTTTGTCAGCCCTTGGTGCAGTCAGCTACCATGCGTACTGGCGAAGCATCATCCTAGAGCAGCTTCATTACTGCTCAGAGAAATCAAAATCAATCACCATCAAAAGTAATTATTGCAGCTGGTATTGGTATTCTTCCTGGTTTTATTGTATATAGGAAGACTACAAATCAAATACAGATGATTTAACAGTTTGACTTGTATTGTCTAGGCGTTCCAGACAAACATGTTTCTTATCCTCTTTGATTATCTGCTTTGGTATAGATCCAACTTTTAAAGATGAGTCCAGGGATTTCCATTTCGACAAAGAAAATGTGAAATAGAAAAGTGTGAATGGCATGAAATGTTGTATGCTTCAAAAAGTATTATTAGTGGTTTTAAGAATGTTATGTCTGTTTGTTTTTTATCATTTCCCTGTTGTACCGACCAAAGCCAGTGTAATATGCTGTTTAAATCACTGTGTACTTGATTTTAATAGTTGGCATTTAATTTTATGTCCATGTTCTTTTTAAAATTTTTTTAGAATGTTATTTCATTGTCAAGCCAAGGGGTAGGAGGAAAAGTATAAAATAAGCATACATGTTTTAAGTGAATTCAAAGGCTAGTTTGAATGTGTGGGTTTTCATTTTAGCTATGAATTCTAAGATTGATGATTTGTTATGACATTTTAACATTTGTTTCTCTTTTCAGGCATAAGTGACAAAACTGGGGTGTGTCCTCTGGACATCATTCAGGCCTTGAGAGATTTGGACTTCATCAGAGAACAAGATGACAGGTAGGATGAATCTCTCAAATTGTATTTGTTTGAAGGAATGTACACTTTTTCATTGAGCTCCATCTAGAATGGAGGAACTATTGCGCTGCGGTCAATACGATGTCAGCCAATTTCCAATCCATTCATTGGGTATTGACTCTGGTCAATTTTTACTTTAAATGGGTTTTGTGGTAGGCATGTAATACGATCTCAACACTTGTTTTAGTATTGATTAGGAGGAGTTTATCATTACAAAAGAAGAATTAGGAATCATGCTTTGTCTCCACTAAGGTTCTAACTATTGTTTACTATAATTATTTCCTCCTACCAACCACTGTCGGTTCAAAGGAAGAGTGGCGTCTGAGATCCTGTAATTCATGGGTTTGATCCCAAGAAATAGCAGGTGTAAGGTATTATGGAATCACTCCAGAGCCAAGACTTGTTGACGTGGTGTCAGTAGAAATATTATGTGATGGGTTAAGATATTTGAATGAATTCTATATATATCTCCTATGTTGTATTACTTGCTTGTCCAGAGTCCTCTGCTTATAATATGGCTCACAAAGTGATACAATGTAAGTTCAACTGACGCAGTTTAACCTTTTGAAAAAGGTGTTAAATCTTAACATTTAAAGTTTTTTTTATAACGTTTTCTGCCTGATGGTGGGAAGTAAGCTCCCTTAAATTGGGCAAGGTTCATTGGACATTTCAAATTTTAAAGCTTCACAAGTTTGTGAATAGTTTTGACATCACAGCCATGTTTTAACTGAACGCAGGATATATCAATAGCTTGAAAGTGAAATTATAGAGATGAAAGTGTCCCCATGGAGACTAGGCATTGAGTGGGCAATTTCAGAGGATACTCTCAAAAGCAATAAGAGCAAGGTAAGAAAATGCTGTGCTTTTGATCTTATTCTCTAGCTCACTTTCTTTCTCTCTCTCTCTTTTTTTTGTTTCTTTGAAAGCATTGTGGTCGCAGTGAAGGACCAACTGGTGGAGAGTCATATGGAGAAGGTGAAAGCCAAATCTCGATTTGCTTTGAATGAAGACAAGTTGCACTGGGCCCCTTTAGTCAACAAGTCCTTTCTGAGTGATGAGGAAGAGGAGGCTGACAGACAGGTTAGCCACACAAGAAATGGATGTACTGTCTTGTGAGCTTGATTTGAGGCACTTTCCCCCCCTTTTAATTTTAGTTTGTTTATCAGTGTAAGTGTGTCCACAGTTTTTCTTCTATTCCCACTCTCTTCTATTCCTTCAAGTGTGGATTGGCTGTATTTTTGTCAAAGTTGATTTCTCCTAGTGATTACTGGTATATTATGTAATTTGTTGTTTTTCTGTAGCAGGAATTTTAAACAATCTTTTTCACCACATGTTCTTTCTTGGGGTTGTAAGTAAAGATTTGAATCATCGTCTGTTAATTTGTTTTCTCCTCTCTAATCTAATGTGTTGAACTATCCTCTCTCTAAAGGAAAATTCCATGTCTGCCTTCTTTGTCCTTAAAACTCATTCAACAAAAGGTAGTTTTCTTGACTGTTTTTTCAAAGCCTCATTTTTCTTTGTGGGCATTTTATTTTAAAAACATTCTTGCTCCAAATGAATGTGTAGACTGACTGTTTGAAGGAACTATTCCCTGGTGTGGATATATAAATATATATATATCACTGTAAGTTTGCATGAGCCCTTGCAGCCCTGACTGTTCTAGTAAATGTTCCACTCAAACTTGTGAGGAATTTGCTTTTTGTATGTGACCTAGAGTAGAATTGTAGAATAACGTGAGCAGCACAGCTTAGTTTTTTTTAGATATGCCAAAATTGCCTTGTTCAATGAGCTTTGATTGCTTGAGATGTTTATTTTGAATTAATAAGTGATGAATTTGGCATGCCCGTTATTATATGTGCCTTTTAAAGATATTTATTTATTTATTTATTTTCTAAAGAAAGCCTTTGCTAGTTTGGGGATGTGCATCTGATTTGTCCTCTTAGAAGCTGCTGTCATGTTTTGAAATTTTAATGCTTTCTTTTTGTTGCCCATCTATATGTTTTTTTCAGTAATGATTCTGATGTTTTTGTGTTTGCACTTGATTTATGTGTGTGTGTCTTAATTTCTTTTAGTTGAATGAAATGCGAGAAGTAGTGGAGAGTATAGTGACTGATCGTATTGAAATGAAAGATGAATTAAAGCGCTCTCCCCATAAAGATGATGCCAGAATTGCTGCCCTCTGCTCTCCTAAGACCCCAGAGGATGACCAAATGGATAAGGTAATTATTTGAAACAACACTAGAGATGAAAATGTTTCTGTGTAACACAGAATTTATTTACATAAGCATTACACAGGGGATTTTTGCTATATCTGAATTCTTTTCTTTGAAAGCTCCTTTTTTCATTCTCTTTTCATACTGCCGAAAGTCTGCTCACCCTTTGATTATATTTTAGCATTTTGTGAAGTCTGTTTTTTAATCTCCCAGTCATGCCTTTTTTCAGTTAACATGGAATGGTTTTTATTAATTTCCCAATTTACCCTTTGGTTGCCTATTTCCTTTAAGACAACGGAACATGCTAATTTCCATATTGACACCCCCCCCCCCCTGCAAAAAAACAACAAAGCAAAACACAATAAAAAATCTCTAAACCAAAAGAGCCGAACAACTAGTCAAGCTTATTTTGCTAATCTGCAACAGGGAACCAATGGAGGAGGATCAAATGTCTTCTCAGACAATGAGAATGAAAAGCATGAGCAGGGAAAATATACATCAGCATTTGGATTTCAATTGTCTAGAGGTTTTTGCCTTTCGTTTAATCTTTTTGCTTTGTCTTGCTTTTCAGTTGTATAGGTTTTGATTTGGGAATTTCCCTTTCTTGCAGTTTATTTAAAGTTTCAGTCCTTTCAGCATGTAAATACTGATAAGAGAAAAAAGGCAAAGAATAGTTTAAGTATTAACGGACAGAAACTTCTTCGATGTACATAGCTTTTGGGTCAATTTGCTGTGTGTTTCTCTTTGTACAAGTTACATCCCTGTTACTTACAGCTGCCAACCTTATATCCTAAAGGCGTTTTTCTACATCTTAAAATTTCTTGATGGTAAAAGAAAGCTTTTGCGCATTTTGTTCATGGTCGTTTGACTTATTGCACTGGTTGTTGTTGTCATGGATATTTAAGTGATTTTATTACTCTTCCCGTGTCTTTTTGCCAGAAATATTAGATATCTTTTAAAACCAAACTCCGCCTGCCACATATGTCAATAATGGTCGTCATATTGTGTTGGATACCTGAACAATATGTCAAGTATTTTGATCACCATCTATTTACCATGCCGAGTGCAGCTCCTTTTTGTTTTTTGTGCTTCTATTGGTTTACAATTTCAGGTTTTTAACCTCCAATTTGAAATTGTATACATTTTACTGACCATTTAAATTCTTTGATCACTGATTGTCTCCACTTGTTCTGGTCAAGGGTTGGCAGCTCTGCCCCTTACTTTTGAAATCTGTTTCCCTGAATGGTTTTTGTCTGGCAAATGATGTTTTTGTTTGATTTTTCTTATTGTTTATTGTTTTATTGTTTTGCCATTTCTCCTTATCTTTTTTCAAACCATTTGTTAAGGTGGAAATATCTTTCTTCAGTTTGAATGTTGTTTAAAGAAATTCCCATAAACCAAGTTATTGGGTAAATTGAAGAAAGACTTAAATTGCGAATGTTATCCTTTGAACTGGATTAGATATGGCTTGTTTTGGTATAGAACTAAAAAGAGAAGCAATACCAACTAAGATAACCTTTATTAACAAAACACTTAAAAAAATGTTATGCATATAAAGTTTGTCTAAAAAAAAGAGTATGTGTTTTGGCGTATGCTGGGAACAACTCTGCTAAGATCAACCATCTGGCTTGTCTCCCATCATTTAGAAGTAAAGTATTAAAGTTTCAGGTGAAATATTTGCAACACAGCGGTGGGCATAGGATTAAATTAATTTTGTTGTCAATCCTTCCACATTCAATTGCTTGATGTGTATGTATGCTTCTTTTTCCAGTTTATCACACTAAATATTAGATGGGATTAGCAATTGAAGTATTCAAAGCCAACTGTTTGCACTGCACCCATGGTTGTTATTCCCTGCATGCTTCTTAGTATTAGTATTGTCAATTGACACAGAATGAGAGTTGAATATAAGACACAGTGGGTTTGTATTTGACACTGAGGGAATGCTTAGTAATTTGATTGTCACACAGATTTTGGTTTTGTGACTTGACGTTTTGATTTATAAACTTTTGTTTTGTATTCTTTGTATCTATATTCACATTGTGTGTGTGTGACAACTGAATGGTTTGTTAACTCATCAATAACAGATATCAAAGCTTTGTTTGCAGCCTTTTTACCTCTTGACCTGGACACACTGTTCCAGATTGGTTCAGGTATTGGACTAAGGGGTAAGAGATATGATAGGTCCAAACCCTGCTTTCTGCCAGGTTCTTTCCTTGAGCAAGAAAATTAGTTCTGATTGCTCTGACTCAGGTGTAAATGAGTACCCAACAAAGGGTAGTGATTGGTCATGCCAATACTTGAGGAGTTCATACCTTCTACTCCCTAGTAGGTTGACTCAACGGGGCCTAACGTTGGTCCAACAAAAGAATTCTTGGTTGTCTGCCTGAGACTCAAACCAAACATGGGTGTAGTTTTATGTTTGGTCAAACTTAGCCAAGAAGAAAAACAAGGTAGAAAAAATTTAATGTTAACGAGAAGTTTGTATCAGCGGAAAGCATACACTCCAGTGCTGAAGCTCTTGCTTCATTCTGTGTCCATGCTTTATTGGAGTGGACGCTGCCAGTGGTAATGTGAGAATATATCTTGTTTATCATTACCATTTTTATCAATCCAAGATATCCCATCTTACCTTGCCGAATAATTTTCTGACTAGAAAAAATGTTCTTAAGATGGCAAATGATTCTTGAGGAGAAGTCAGTTGTTTTTTTTTTGTTGTTTTTTTTTTATATTGAAGTTCCCTTCTTGCCTGTGGCAACTTTTTAAATGATTCTCTGAAATTTTCACCCCCATCCCCCACCCCACCCCTGTCTTTTTCAGTGGCCAAGAAGGAACGGGAGGAAAAGGTTCCCCAGTATGACATGGGGGGATCCAGATGTGAAGAGACTCCGTAGCTCAGAGACAGATAAATTAGGTAATGGTCATTATTTATCTATCTTTTCCTGTATTTTCTTTCTTCTCCTTTTTCTGCTTCCTGCCTTTTCTCTATTCCTCATTGTATTGTGCTTTGCCCCTTCATATCACATGTCTTTTCCAACTTTATTATGTTGTCTTGCTTATTGATGGTGAAGAAGAAAGCCTAAAATATTAGCTAAATCAGATTTGACCCAACAAAGCCTCTTTCATAAAAGCATCTCAAATTTGCCTGTATTTTGTGTGTATCATACTAAACTTAGATTATTCAGATTAAGGAAAAACCAAATATCTTGGGGTTTTTAAGAAGACCAAGCACTTTCGTTTAAAAAAAAAAAGTGTGAAATCAGGAACATCCAATGGTAAGCATTAATCCATGCATTATTTATTCACTTGTACGGAGTTGAACACTCACCCTTGTCTTTCTCCAGTTTTTTGGAATAAGGTCTTGCTATATGGTAAACAAAAATCTTTCATTTTTCATTTTGTCAGATGCTGCATCTGAGAAGTGTCCATTTGAATTTGAGGTGGAAGATGACAAGATGCCTCCTCCGCCCCTTCGACCACTCAGAATAGACAGATCACCTGCCCATGCATCTATGAGTCCCACTGCCTTAAGTCCTATCAGTCCATCTCCATTTCGTCCTAGTAACGATTCGCCTGTGAAAACTCCTGACAAGAAATCTCCCAAGAACCCTTTCTCAACCAATGCTGCTCCATTGCCACGCAGGAAGTGGAAGAGAAAATTGAAAAGAGGACCCGGGCGGCCTCCAAAAAGCCAGCCGGCTGATGAAGAGCAAACTGTGATGACCTCAACTCCAAGCGAAGCCAAAGTGGGCAGAAAACCTGGACGACCTGCTAAAGAAATAATCAAAGCTGAAAGCAATAAAACTCCAGAGTCAAATCATGTCTTCAGGCGCAAACCGGGAAGGCCCCCAAAGAAGCAAATTGAAATGGAGGTGGACTCAGAGCCCACCAAGCCTGAAACAAGTGATGTTGTTCCCAACAGTTCAAAATCCCCCAGCAAAACCACAAGAGGGAGAGGGAGAGGACGAGGCAGAGGGCGTGGGCGTGGAGGACGATTTGCTTCAAAATCAGTAAGAACCTTTTTTTTTATTTTGGTAACTTGTTCTTATTCTCAGGTTCTTGTCAAGTTTCTAATATTCCATTACTTATATTTATTCTCAGGTTCTTGTCGCCTTTCTAATGTTTCATCAGAGAAAGAAAATAAGGGTTGCCAAACGTCCCTATATTGTAGGGATTCTCCCTATGTTATAATTTGAGGATACATTTTTTTCAACTACAAATTACCAACAACAAAATTTGTAAAATGCATGAGTATGAAACAGTATACACAGTCTAGCAAGGAGAGGTCTGTCTAACCACTTTAGAAGAGATAAAAGTTTCAGCTCCATTTTGTGCCCCTGACCCCCACTTCGTTACAAGTCTTCGCCCTTATGCCCTACATTTCCCTATTTCCCATTTGAATTGGTTGGCCGCCCTGGAAAATCATGCTTTTCCTGTATGGAAGTGTGGACAGTAACAGTTGTGTACAACCCTTTCTGAAAATGAAGAGCAGATAATAATGAGGGGGGAAAATGGTGATGAAGAAAAAAAAAGTTCTTAGATGAAATAAATGTGGATTGTGGCTAAAGCTGAATTTGAACAACCATTGTGTCATCAAGCCGCATCATCAATAACATGCAGAAGAAAGCCCCAATAAACACACCCCTCCATCTCCCACTCTTAACTCACTTATTTGACAATATTTGGTTACATCTGATATTTTTATAAATGGTTATCTTTATAGTTTGCTTTTGAGCAATTATTCTTAAAAGCAAACAGAAAATTGATAAAGCAGCTTACATCTTAAAACAAAAGGCAGGTAAAAAAAATCCATGAATATGTTGATGGCGAAGCAAAGCTTGACTGTTTTGAAAAAAAAAACAAAAAAGCAAAAAAAGATTCTCAAGCACAATTTGGTTATGTGCATAGTTTTGCTTTTGAAAAAAAAGGTGCTTTTATTTGTGCTGAAGTACTTATTTCTCATAATTCTTAAGCAAAATGCACCACACATAGCTTGAAAACAGCCTTGCGAGCCAACTGCGTACACAGGTAAGTGTGTTTTTAGCAAAGGTCATGGGTACTAACTGAAATCTGCGGGCTTTGATTACAGTTGGCTACCCAGCAATCCTTGTGGACAATTGTTTGTTTCTTGAAGGTTTTACGGCGCTATCGGCACAATTTAGGCCATGTCAGCGCCAGGTTGTGGACAAGGGCCAGACCACGAGCAAAGGTATTAGACGGGATCCTGCTACTGCATTGGTATCATTGGCTGTAGAAGTGAGCATTTATTGTGATGGCTCTTACAATCTTCAAACGTGTTGCATTATTTTATTTCCATCTTACTGTATTTCTCTGCTTGTACCTCTGAGATGATCAATTCAAGCAATTTTTTTTTCTTTTCTTCTTTGCCCTTTCAAGAATTCAAAGAAGGCTGAGATGAAGAAAGCTGTTGATAAAGAGAAAGAGAGTGAGGAAAGTGCTGATGAGAGTAATGATGAAGAAGAGAAATCAGTGGCTTCCCCTGAAAACAGGGAGGTTGATACGCCAGCTATGGAAGAGGAAAAAGAAAAGATAGCCAGTGAGGAAAATATGGCCAAAGAGTCCAGTCCGATGAGAGAGACACAGGCGGAAGAAGCTGGGGATTCTAGTTCCAGCAGCGATAGTAGTGAATCGTCTAACAGTGACTCTTCTGATTCAGATGATGACGATGATGATAGAGATAGCCGCAATGATGATTCTGATGATGAGGAGGAAGATGATGTAGATGATCGCAGCAAGATTTCAAATAAATCATTGGAAAATGATAAGGCAGGGGGTAATGACACAGGCGTTGGTGAGCTGCAAGTGAAAGTGAAGCGGCTGTCTGCATCTTCATCTGATGAGGACAGTGACGCTATTCCCAGAAAAAGTGATGTTTCATCTTCGGAGAAGTTTGGAGACAAGGTTGGAAGTAAAAAGAGTGATGCAGGAAGTGGAGACGAACTTAAGAAACAAGAGGACAGAGACTTGAATTCAAACAATAAGTTGTTCTCAGACTCTGGTAGCGACAGTGACGATGACAGCGCTTTCCGGCCACCTGTAATAAAGATTCCTGATGAAGCAGATGATGCTGACGATGAAAAAGAGGAATTCCCACACGAGAGGAGGGAAGAGGATGAAGAAACAAAGGCTGCCAGTCAGAATCTGGCGACAATCGTGAGAGATCTGGAGGATGCGGATGAAGGAAAGAAGTCACCCAATCCTGATGAAGAGGAAGGCGTCAATAGCGTACTGTCGGAAGCTGCTCCCGAGTCCTCTGCTTTTGATAGCATAGATGACCTTAGTGACAATTACAGCGATGGACCTTCATCCTTACCACCACAGATCCCATCCTCCCCACCCCCTGCTCCGGCTCCTGTCATTGTGAATAGTGACGACGAGGAAGAAATGGCATCCAGCCCACTGTCGGGCACCCCTATGCACATGCACAACTCGAGCAGCGAGAGGCAGTCGGCAGACCCACTGTTGTCTTCTCCATCTCAGCACCAACAGCAAGTCCAGCAGCAGTCGCAGCCGCAGAACCCCAGTGGATCCCAGTCCAGTCTCTCCCCTCTACAGCACAAGTCAAACATCCCCATCATCGTGCAGGCATCCCCCACCCCAAACACCACCTCCCCTGACACAGCCTGCCTGTCCCAGCAGCCCAGCAAGGCACCTCTGCTCCATCAACCGATTCCCTCCACCTCTTCATCAACCCATGAGGAATCGTATCCATCCGTAGCGATGCCTTCACCCGCCCAGTTGGCCTCCCCGGCCCACCACACCTCTCCTGCCCACCTGACTTCTCCAGCCCAGCTCACCTCACCAGCACAGCACCAATCCCCTGCCCAGCAGCTGCCACAGCATCCCTCCCCTGCCCAGCATTTAGCACAGCATCCCTCCCCCGCCCAGCATTTAGCACAACACCCCTCCCCCGCCCAGCAACTGGCTCAGCACCCCTCACCAGCTCAGCAGTTGACCTCCCCGGCACAGCTCACCTCCCCGGCACAACTGGCATCTCCTGCTCACCTGACGTCCCCGGGTCACCTGACATCCCCTGCCCATCTCACCTCGCCGGCTCAGTTGGCCTCCCCCGCCCAAATCATCCAGC
>JAUEKY010081623.1:0-10767 GCA_031833965.1 Scyllaea pelagica
GAGAGAGAGAGAGAGAGAGAGAGAGAGAGAGAGAGAGAGAGAGAGAGAGAGAGAGACAGAGAGGCAGACAGACAGACAGAGACAGACAGACAGAGATAGATAGACAGACAGACAGACAGACAGACAGACAGACAGACAGAGAGTTGAGAAAGAGAGAAAGAGAGAGACAGACAGACAGTGAGAGACAGTTGAGAGAGAGAGACAGACAGAGACAGAGAGAGAGAGAAAGTGCAGAAAAAGAAGTGTGGGAAAAAGGAATAACATATAATTAGCTAAACAGCCTCATTCCCCTACTCTATATATCATTCATATGCTTTATATCATACTTGAGAATTAATTCCAACTCTTCGTTGAAACTTGGATTGGGTCCCTCTGCTCGCCGTGTCCTGACACGAGATCGCTGGAACATCACTTCAATGAAAGGGCACACAAGATCCTGATACCAAAAAGTAAACAAAACTTTGTTTATAGATATAACAATGTTTCACAACTAGGGGGATCCAGTTTGGTTCCATTACTTTTTAAACCTTCATATTATGGGTACTTAATGGTACAGAGCAATTCAAATCCGGCTGCCCATACTCTTGTACATTAAAATAACAGCCAGATTGATTGTATAAATATTTAACCTATGTCCATGCTCTCTGTTTGCTCCTTATGGTTTTTAAGGCACTATCAATGCACTAAAAATCATTAATAAAGATAATAGTAATAATAGTAATGATAATAATAATAATGATGATGATAAAATAATAATACTGATAATAACAATAATAATAATAATAATAATAATACTGATAATAACAATAATAATAATAATAATAATAATAATAATAATAATAATAATAATAATAATAATAATAATAATGATAATAATAATAAAAATAATAATAATAATAATAATAATAATAATAATAATAATAATAATAATGATGATAATAATGATAATAATGACAATAACAATTATTATCATAATAGTAATGATAATATTATTATAATGATAATAATGAAAACAGTGCACATTTATTAAGGGCAACTTTTCTTTATGACTATAATTATTATGCTTCTATTTGAGTTCATATTAACCAGTCTGAAAGAAGACAGTTTGTTACTGATTTAACTGATAAAGGAAACATGGATATAATAAACAGATTAACAGCTCAAAACTAAATCATGATACAGATATATTGGCAAAACTCTATCCAGGATGATCCATTGATCACTAAAAACCCATATGACTTTTTTTTTTTCAATCCTTTCTAATCCAATTTGTTCTGGCATATCTTAAACCAATGTTCATTTCAAGAATTTTGTTTATTCTGTAGCTTTCCCCCTACTAAAGACTGAAGCAGAGAGAAATGATTAGTTAGCAATACAAATCAATAATCTTTCATTTAAAGATTATTCCATCAAGCATCAAATCTACTAACATTTGAGTCTGACATATCTGCTTTAGTTTCTCCCTCTCTTGTTGTGCCACCCAAACTGGAGAAAGATAAAATAGAAAAGAAAATATTTTAATCTTAATATCATAAAAATAACATAGAAATTAAGACAGTTGAATAGCATCATACAATGAATTTTGAATGAAAAACAAAACAAAAAAATTCTGCTGAAAAAAAAAGTTTAAATTTTCAAAATGTATATAATTGACATGATCTTAACCACCTCCTTTCCAACAATAAACAATGAATAAATCATCTGAACAAGTTTGACAAAAAAAAATATTAGAATAGAACCCAAAGTTTAAAATAGCACAAAATTTCTATACATCGCTTCATTTGCTTTTTGAGATAAGCTGATTATTTACAGTCACTTCATAGAAAAAGTAAATGCTTGAAGACGGTCGCGATATTCTTATAATCAAGGCAATGCCCTATGCAAACAGTCTTAATCAATAATTTAAGCAAATGAATAAAAACCCAAAACATTCTAAATCAAAGGTAAAAAAAAAACATTCAGTACTATATTTTCTTAAATTAGATATTTAGGTAAAATCACTTTTCTCTGACAAATGTTGATATAGTTGCTATAATCCACTTCCATCCCATAATTAATGCAAGCCCATTATTCTGCGGCATGTAGCTAATGCTGTGCATGAACCAAATATCAACTCCTTTTAACCTAAATACCTTACCTATATCGTCCTTTTTTTTCACTATTCTGTACCCTTTTACCATTACAGTGTAGGGCCAACTCTTATTGAGAGGGAATTTCTCTGGATCATGCCATCAGGCCAAGCAGGTGATCAGTCCACTGTGACCTTATCTATATATGGATAAAAAATGGTGCAAAACTCTGTTGATAATAGTGATAGCTAAGGAAATTCCTTTTTCTTACTTTGAAGGTGCTTTGCGTACAGGGATGTAAGAGGCTCGGATGATGTTGATAAGGATCTTGACCTCTTTTCCATCCAAAGCTTGAGCTG
This sequence comes from Scyllaea pelagica, assembly GCA_031833965.1. NCBI lineage: Eukaryota > Metazoa > Mollusca > Gastropoda > Nudibranchia > Scyllaeidae > Scyllaea > Scyllaea pelagica. The sequence continues at coordinate 2,429 of JAUEKY010081623.1, forward strand.
TCACCTTCTTTCGCTCTTTCCTCACAGGCTTCAGAGGCCTTCTGGGTTCTGACAGGCGTAAGATGCTGTTGGCTAACATCCTGAGAAAAGATAATAAGTACAAAAAATAAAGCATACTCGTATTTCTATGACAAACTGTCATTTATTAAATGAATATGAGGTAAGATGCTTTGTGTTTCTACGTACAAAAGAAAGTATAGCAAAAATATTACAATACTGAGATCAGAAATAATGAAGAAAAAACAAACAGACCATTTGAAAAAAAGAGAGTAGAGGAATAATATAAACACAAGAACCATCAGCGCGCTATTGTTGTCCTCACAAAAGTGACTGTATAAATATACTCAAGCGTTTGCTTTTCCTTGGTCACAAAATATCATAATACAGACTGGCTAGATCCTCCCATGATGGTGGAAAAGTAGATAAAGCCTTTAGAATGAGAAATTAAACAGCTATTTACCGATTCCCTTCTGAAAATATTCAAAAGGCTCTGTCATGACATTATTATCAGGGACCACAACTAGTAATTGGGAGGTTTTAGCTTTAAAAAACCATAATATTGAGACAGGGACAGTGGTTTTGACCATGATCATGAATCTCAGTCATTATGATTATTCTAAACTACCTGCATATGTTTTCAAACCTTTGTTCTTAGTAGAGGCTAGTGACAACCTAAAGGATTTCTAGACCCAATCGAAATTCGTAATCATCAATCTACAAAAAATCCCAGATCTCAAAATTCAAGCATGGCTTAAGAACACTCCTCTTTCCTCATAAAAAACAAAAAAGCATTACAAAAAAATAAAAAAAACCAACACTCACGTGATGTTAGGAACAGTATCCTCATTGACCATGTCCTGAAGGGACTTTTGATGTGAAGCAAACCTATACTGGGTCATCACTCGGTCTTTGATCTTGAGAAGAAAAAAAAAAACAAAGAAGGAACAAATTAAAAAAACAAGAGTGAATCTGTGTATCTAAATCACAAGAAGTATTTGTGATTCAATATACCATCAATTCTTTTCAGACTGTTATACCTCAGCAGAAAATACTTCTTTGTAAGAGTGTTTTGGGTGTGGTTCCTCTATCTGGCCAAAGAATTTTGTCTCGTTGCAGAACACTTATAAAAAGAGGCATTTTCTGCTTGAAAAATGAAACAAAAATACAAAAAAACCTTCAACATTGAACATTGGGATTAGTGTAAATCCATGAGTCTGATCCATAGAAGTCTTTGTTTTTTTCTATTCCAAAAGAATGCCGCAATGGGATCCCTGGTTAAAAGGTGAATATTAGTCTGGATAGGCCACATAATTTGATGATTAATTTTCTAGATTTTGGGTCAGGTGTCAGAAGATCAATTTCCCAACCTCTTATTCCCAGCATTTAATCAACAGCACAGCTTTCATTTATTTTGCAAGTATGTCAGCAGTTGTCTGAAACACTAATTGTTGCAGTGTTGTGATCAGTAATGTAGCTACTACGATAAGAATGCTTTATCTTTTTTCATCTGTTTTCACTGTTATGCATGAACATAAGATTTTTCTTTCATTTTCTAATTGAAAAATTCATAGCCTTTCTCCCTTCAAATGAATTCTGATAACTCATTGTTCAGTCACAGGAAAGCAGGGAAAAGAAAATAATCGAATAAGAGAAAAGAATTATATTTAAAAAAGATATGACATAGAAAATGTAGAAAAGAGCAAATGAAAATAAACAGTTAGTTTTCCTCTAAGCAATTTTTTTTAATTGCTTTCAAACTTGAATTATTAGAACTATTGATCAACTTACTTGTTGTAAGTATTGGTTGACTTGGGCTCTGTGTTGGTCTAAATCTCCCTTTACTTGAGGAAGTTTGGCTTCTTCTTTTATCTTTTTATCATAATCCTGTAGATTTCAATAGAATTATGCATTACTCCCAACTCATAATTCATGTTTGATAGACAATATTACATACTATTACTAAAATAGATAAAAACAATGTTGGATTTCTCTCTCCTCCTTGCTTAAAATGAAAACATTGAACAACAAAACCTGAAAAAAAAGTAGATTCATAAATCTACTGAATTTTATTTCATCTAGATAAACATTTGAATTCAAGTTACTTTTCTTCAACCAAATGGTTACAAATGACACCAATCAGATGTAGATATTCTATCACATCTTCAAAAGTGTACAGTGAAAAGTGATCTGCCAGCTATATCTTGAAAGTTCCTATTATAATGCCCACTTATCTAACAGATTTTTATAAAAAAAATATCTAAGTCTTTAAAAGACCGCTGTTTGGTGCATATATATGCCAATTCGTAAACTTTAAAAACTTCAAAAATGTATCCACAGAATATGTATGATTCCTTAAAAGCCTATTCTTCTACTTTCATATTCTGAAAATGCGAGAAGACTCCAAGCAAAGACAAAGTGAAAAAGAATGAATGGAGTACATACTCATTAGCCCCTGGCAACTTACCTTAAAAATATCTCTTGGCAACTCCTTTTCATACACAGGAATCATTTGATAATTCTTGAACATTGGGTGCTCATGGTTTCTTAGAGAGATCATCTTATAGCGCTGATTCTTGTCCATATCCTCTTGACTGATGAAATCAAACTCTTGTTGCATCGGCTCCAGACGGAAGTAGTCTCTTGGTTTGAGAAGGTTTTGATCATTTCCCTGTTCATGACATGTTTGGAAAACTATTACCTTCATTCAATTTCTTTATGGATTTCACTGAGATAGTACTTCATAAATGAAAGCAGACAATACTTATACCAACTTCCTTGTGGAAACTTCTATGCATATCTAATTGATGTTTCCACAATCAAAAGATCTTACCTTAAGATCTGAGGTGGCCAACTTGTTTATCATTTACTCCTTCTTCTTAGACTACATTATAATAGTACTCAGCAAACATCTGACTATAAAAATATCTGTCCAAAATGTCTCAAAGGGCTGCTTTTCTCTGATAAGTGTTCCTTGATAACTTTGATGGCAGTAAGTTTGGTAGTAAGTTCAAAGTAATTATTATCATTAAGTTTAACACAGTGATGCAGACAGAGAGATGAAAAATAAGAGAAAGATGTAAAAGACAGCAACGTTATTTTGGTGTCAGCAAAATAATACACATCTGTCAATTAGGCTATCCACTAAACTTCCCACCTTCAGACAAGGACTTCCCATTTGTCTAACTAAAAATATAGCCATGAAGAACTAGACAAGTAAGAAAAAGCCATGGTTCCTACACTGAGCATGTAGACAATGTCTTTGTTGTTGGGGTCATTGGGGTCAAGCCTTGAGTCTTTAAACCACTGTAGGAGTTTCTCCATGTTGTCCACTCCACTAGCACCAATGGCTGCAAATGGGTCCAACCGTTTCAGCTGCCTGCAAATGTCAATTTGATCAAGTCGTAACATAATGGACACTTGGCTACACAAGCTTCCAGCTTTTAATATCATAGGTGAGTTTTGGTGGCCAAGTGGGGCAGAATAGAGCTAAGAGGTCTCATAGACAGAAGAATCTTTACCATTGTAATGTAGGAGACGGATAGTCAAAATAAAAATTGATATCACTGCTGCATGCTTGTTGATAAATATAGAACTTTAGGTGTGGAGGAGCTAATTGGTTAACAGCCACCCTAGCCAAAATGAAGCTTACACAATGGTATCTATCATTAGTAATATTGTAAGTATCTAGCAATAGACAAAATAGATGAATTGTCAAAATAAAAATTGATATCACTGCTGCATGCTTGTTGATAAATATAGAACTTAAGTTGTGGAGGAGCTAATTGGTTAACAGCTACCTTAGCCATAATAAAGCTTAGGCATGGTATCTATCATTAGTAATATTGTAAGTATCTGGCAATAGACAAAATAAGCCAAGATAGGACCTTTGCTTGAAAGCATGGTGATCTTCCAATGGTTATACTAGCCAACCTGGTTCTAAATTTGATTTATTCAAGCAGTGAATCAACTTAAGAACTATTCAGGACCATTCCCTTTCAGTCAGTCAAGTCATCAATTCTATCCATTTGAGATATACAACATTCTTTCATATGAAATCAAGTATCTAAGTCAATATACAAAGCTAAAAGTAGAAAAAGACATAAGAAGGCAGGGGAACAAGACAAAAAGACAGAGCAAATTACATGGCTGCCTGGAATCCCTCCCCAAACTTGACGGTAGGGACCAAGGGGAGACCGTCCGGGCCGACAGCCCAAGCCACGCTGGAGTTGAGTTGTCCAGTTGTCATCAGCGTCACCAGGTCTGGCACATGGCCCTCAAACTTGAAAGCAAAGCCTGCACAGTAGTCACGCAGCCAAGAGAGAAATGAAAAAAAGTTACGTCACTTACACATAAAGTAAACTAGCAACACAAACAATGCCAACCAAACTTGTATTCATTCTTACTCGTATCCTAATCCAGAAAAATCCTTAGATTGCTGTTATGAATTAAAAATTGAAGACAAACTCTTAATCCTAACACAGTTTTAATCCCTTTCATGATATAAAACAATTCATAGTCTAAAGGACACCAGGTGAATATTAGCTGAAAGGGAATTTTTTAGTCCGGAACTGTACAGTGCAGGGCGTATGGTGTTGCTGAACCATATCCCTTGTAACTTTGAAATCAAACATGATTTCAGATTTTCATCATAGATACAGTAAAACATAAAACATGGTGTGCGTAAAGATATTTTCAAAGGCTATGAATCTATCTTAACACCTGATGCTTAATCCCTTCGATGCCACACCATGATAAATGAAAGTGTTCATACTTACCACTGCCAACTCCTTCATGTGAAAACTGAATCTGCTCAAAGGAGCTGAACTCCACATTTTCTAGTGCCACACTTTGAGAAGTCACTGATGATTCGGGAATGGGTGCATAAACTTCAGCCAACTTACGGCCACCACCAAAACCCATTGTCTCAAACACCTAGATTTGAATAGAAAGTTCACTTCACAATAAGAAACATATAAGAAATAATAAAGGAAGGAAAGTTATGACAAAAGAAACATTTTCAGCCATTAATTTGTTTATACAATAATTAAAGAGATAGACACCTAACAAACAGAAACCATTGATCTTTGCATCCAAATGTCCACTCTGAAATTTCATGGAATTTTGCCTCTTTGCTTAGGAACAAAGACTAAATCTTCTCCCTGAGCCCTTAGGGTGTTATGGGTTAAATAAGTACTAATTAGCTTCATTCCATTATGAAGTAAAAAAGAACTATACAACTGGTTATATGCAGAGCAAAATGTTACAACTAGGATTGTTGAGGTATAACTTAGAAGTCAAAAGGAGCACTTCAGTGCATTTGCCTATTGTTAAATTGATTCTTGAAAATTGTGGTTACCTCATACTTGATACTTTCAGGCCATTCCACAATTTTTAGATTGAATATGTCTCTGAATTCAGCTGTAAAATCAGATGTCAGTGGTCTGAAAAAGAGATGAGGGAATGATTTCATTTTTCTAAAAAGGAATCAAGGTTAAGTCAAGAATCTTCTTTAAACTGAAATTGTAGGGACCTGAGTTTTTATGGTTTAAACAAATATCATTTCAGAAATAAATAATAAAAAGTTAACAAGCAGTCAAACAAATATTTTAATTGTTTTCGGCTTAGGTGTTTTTTTTTTCTTTTTGGTTTAGAGGTTTTTGGTTTGAATATGCTCTGTATATAAAGAAGTAAATCATTATGTTGACCATTGTCATGGTGCTGGTATAAAGCCGAGTTCTGCTTGAAATGCTTGAATAAACTTTATTGCTCGCTCTCTAATATACCCTCAACAAAAGTGTAGAACTGCACAAAAGTATCCTCAAGAGCATTGAGATATTTGCAATGTAATTGATCTTAAATGCCAAGTTGCCATTGAATTATTTTCAATTTGGTAATATCTCAAAATTCATGAGCGTATATCTTACCACATAATAATACTATTCATAATGAGAAACGTTTTGGGAGAGTTTAAAAAAGGGAAAAACACACATCTGCAAAGGTTGTTGAATACATGTTAGAGTTGACTATTCTGTTATGATATGCCTTTTTTACAAACTTAAGCCTGTGTGATTCCACTGGCCATTAACATGCAGGCTGTTAGGAGTAATAATCTTGGAGTAAATAAACATCAAATTCATATTTTGGCTCAGGGTCAGAGGCCAGAATCAATGGATTTGACATCTTATGCTTGGTCACCTAACACTGGATCAGTGCTCTGGGGGATACAGAAGTCCTTGAATCATTGCACTATAGAGATGGATGGTTACAAGGAGTTGCCACTGTGTCCGCACTGAGTTTTCTCGCTGCTCATCTCAGTCTACCTACATAATCAGTGCCAGTATCTCCTTTATTTGGGAAAGCAGGTACTGAAGACTTATAATGAAAAGTTAAAGTTTAGTGAAATCAAAAGCTAGCATATGTATAAATTATAACAAGTCTTTATCAATGAAAATAGCTGACAAAAAGACTTACTTGGAAGTGGTTCTGGAAACTTCTTTCCCATTAAATAGAACTTTGACATATAATTTACATTTTGACATATCCTCCCGCCTTTGTTGTTCAGACCTGTGGAAAAATCAAACAAACTGTTGAGGGGCTTTCATTTTTATCGGTACAATATACCTCTATCCTTAAAAAAAAAAACAAAAAAAAAATTCACTTCATCAATCAGCTTAATATAGACACATTGGTAATGACTTTAGATTATTGGATAGTTATGATTCTTAACAAATGTCATACGTTTTTGCAGATCTTAATACACAGCTAGAATGGAAAGGAATAAATAACCAAAGATACGATACAGTAAAAAGCTCTTATTTATGGCCTTCGCACAAAAAGGGATAAGAAAGGTTAAATCTGATGATATCTCTTTTTATGGTATTCTGCTGAACAACCCTTCTTTGGTTTTTTTCTTCCTCATTCATCCCATTACAAGATTCACACCCGAAATGTGAATTCATAGTTGGTTATCAGTTCATTTCTTAAAGCTCAAATAAGGTTCTGCTTAACTTACCTTGAACAATTACTGTTAGGTGTTACAATGGCAGTGTTGGTCAGTTCTGGGAACAGCTTTGCCTCTCCTGCGTTAAAGAGAGAAGGCTTTGTTATAGAATAAGGAAGTAAAGAAGTCTTACCCAGGATTTGAGATCCTTTGCAATATTAAAACACATCAAATTGAAATCTTAACGAGTAATTTCTAAAACCTGGAGCAAACAACAGAATTTGAAGTACGTCATCATACAGTGAATTTGAAAACGCTTTATCTGAAAATAACACTAATCTGAAACACAAATAATTCCCCTTTTTTTTTATTAACAATTTACAAAAGCTTAATCTGAAATTTCATTATGGGTTGATAAAAAAATAACCCTTAATCCAAAACAATTTCTTGTCCCGAAACACTGCTCTCTTTTACCTGTCGTGGCATTTCTTTCTTTACTGAAACCATCATTGGTCAGAGTTGACCTGTGACTACCTGACAAACACCATCCTTTTAATTGTACCCACCATTCAATCTAAGGTCAGTTGTTTACACAGCAGGATAGCCAGTCGCAAAGAGTCAGAGCAGGTGTCATTACTCGGCTCTCCAGACTCAAAATGGTACGCAGGGCGCGTTGTCAGATGAAGATACACAGCCTTGCATCTTACCATCGTGAAGTGTGTGTGATTTGCTTACTTAAGGCTAATGGATGACCCTAGTCCAACCCGCCCAGTTGATTCCCCCCCCCCCCCCCTTTTTTTTTCCCATTCTCAATGCCACTCCATTAACTGCCCTTGTCTAATCATTGGAATCTTATCAGACACTTCGCAACGTCCTTCCCCCTCACTTACACTCACAGTACAGTCTCTAATAGGAGAGGTGGGTCTTTAATTTCGGGGTGGGATAGGGGTGATGTGTGCATGTGTCTATGTTTAAATGTGTTCTTATTAGTTTCTTTGCTTTGATTTCGATACAAGTAACATGCCTATTTGGCATCTGGCCATAGGACAAGACTTCAAGTGGCCGCTGGATCAGATAGGTGTGTAAGTATACAACACTAGATTTTACAGCTCTGACACATCGCGATTCAATTAATTTTTTCCACATTGGCACCATGCTCAATACACTGTACCAAATTTCACCAAGCAAGTTCACTCATACGCCTCTCTTCATTTTGTCCCATGGGTTGCATTCCGTGAAAACTTCATTTTAAAAAAACGACTTAATCGGAAAAAAAAAAAAATGTCGAGTCCGAAGCATTTTAAAGTAATCGTATTTGATATGGGGGGCCACGGTGGCTCAGTGGTCATGGCTCTGGGCACTGAAACGAAGCGAGGCGGGTTCGAGTCCGACTTGGGAA
>JAUEKY010081733.1:0-10764 GCA_031833965.1 Scyllaea pelagica
ATACTAAAGTAGCACATGAAAATTAATTGCAAAGTCTAATAAAAGGGACAAGAATCTTATGTCCAAAAAAAAAGAAAAAAAAGAAATAAAGAAAAAAGCAAATTTTGGCATTAGATGTCTGAAAATATACCCAGCGTTCAATACTTTGATCTTTAATAAGCCTTATTTATCTTCATTCAACTTAAATAACAGTTGCAAAAAAAAAACAAAAAAACCCCAAAAAATCGGACTTGAGAAAAATCAACACAAGAAAGTAAATACAGCAAAAGCAATGGAAAGGCATAAAATACCAAGTGTTAACTGAGGATGCATTTTATTTTCTATTTTCTCTCAACAGAAAAAAAAATCAGTCACAGTGACTGTCACAGTGCTCTTTAGATTCAAAATATGTATGTAATACACCACATACTGATTTCTATGTAAAGTTGTAGAGCTTGCTCATCCTTGTGCTGCTTCACCAAGCAGCTACACAGGTTTTCTCTGCATCTACGATGAAGCTTGTCAGTTACTGGAAGCTCATTCGTCTTTCAAAGGAACAAAATAACTAATATCAAATAAGCAATCTGCAACTGCAAATAAAATATGACTTGAATAATCTGCTATATCATTTTGAGGGTAATGCTTAAATTTTTTTTTTGCTTAAAACTTTAAAGGAAATTAAGAACACAAATTGCTGATTAAGTTTTTAACCAATGGGTAGGGCATTAACTTCTGGTAGTAAAACAAGTAAGCGGCGGAAAACTCCCTGACATAGAGCTTCTAACTGTGTCACTTTGTGCTTTCAGAGAGCTCCTCACAGGATTTATTGCCTTAAGCAAGTTTTAAAGATTATCATCAAAGAGCTGAGAAATATCTGCCTTGGTTTTTGGCACAATTGTTAAAGCATCCAAGTAAGGAACAGGCAGGTCACAGGTTTTATCCTTTGCATTGTCATGACCAGGAAAAATCAAACTTAAAAGTTAAGTAGCTATTTTGTCTAACATTTGATGAGAACAGTGCAAAGATTCATAATGTGACTGGGTGAGATATGTAAGGAGCCTTCTGTTAATCTCTGTATGGCAGTATTTGAATTATCCAGAATTATTCGCCTTTGACATGGCCTATACATTGTTGAAACAGAATAATTTTTACAAATCATGTTGTCTGCTGTCAGCAGCCTCACTATTGGCAAAGAAATAGGGCTCCTCCAGTTTTATATGGCATTATTTAGAAAATTTGGTTGATATTCAGAATACCCAGTGTTCTTCATGATTCTCTCCTGTTTAAAAGCTTTCAGTTGCCATTTACATTATAGAAAGAATCTAGCATTAAACTTAGTTGTCATTTTCATAACTCTGTTGACATTATGAACCTAATTTGTTTTGTCATGAAATGGCAATCTTGTAATGAGAATAACAGTTCTGTGCACTAAGGCATCCAAACACATGATAAGCGTGATGCTAGATGTAATGGAAAATATTGGACAATGAATCTGCATCCTGATTGACTGCAGAAAGATTTCAAAATTAGGGATGAAGAAAATGTGGGTTCTCCAAACAGATATCATACAAAAAATGATTTGTAAACAAACCCTCATTTCTCTTAAAGTCTCACCCAATTTTGGAGAAAAGCAAAGGAACAAAGGAAGTTTTGTAAATGACATTAAACATTAAAACCAAACAATCATTCACACATTTGTTTTCCAAGTCAAAAAGTCAATCTTTCCAGAGGAAGCCGCATTGATAAGCCTTAAAGGATTTATGATTCAATAGAGGAATGGTATAACTTGAAGCTTTCTTATAATCATACATATTGAATAGTCAAGCTTACAAAATTCTTGTCAAATGTTGTTACAGGGAATATCTAAAATGATTGAGAGATAGACATTTGAAACAAATTAAAGAATTTCTATATTCTTTTTAAATCCACATACCTCACAGATGGAAATAGCTTTCCTAGTCCAAACTTCTGCCTTTTTGTAGTTTTTGCGACAAGTTTCCAAGGTACCAAGATTCATGTAGGCTGTTGCAAGGACTAGGTGGTTCCAGCCTACATTCATGGCTTTCTTCTCCAAAGATCTGCAAATGCAGAAGTATTTACGACATTGATTGTAAGTGTAAGTATGGAGAGCATTTATATAGCGCAATATCCACTCAACGTGCTCAAAGCGCTTTACAAGAGGTCCCCAACCAATAGCAACATGAAACAAATAGGAAAAGACAAGCAGCCTGCTAGGCGCTAGTACATTTTTTCCTGACAGACACAACGCTATTAACGTCACTTACTCACTTACACCTGAGTGGAGTGGGAAAATGTGAGTAAAGAGCCTTTTCCAAGGACTCAACTTTGCGCCGTCACCGACGTATGAATTGAACCCGCAATCTCACGATCGCAAGCCCAAACAGTCTACCACTAGACCACAAAGCCATACAAGTAGCAATTACAGCAGCAGCAGAATTAGCAGTAATAGTCTATATCAATATGAAAAATTGTTGCACATGATATAATGATATGAATCAAACAACTGAGAAAAAAAAATCAGTTCTCACTTAGAATGCAAAAATTTTAATATTGATCGAGGAATATAATTCCTAAGATTGGCCCCATGGAATTAAGAAATTTAATCAAAAGTTGTCAGAACTACAAAGTCATGCAACTGCATCAACAAGTAATCTTTGGGGTGGCGTGGGGAGTGGGGGGTGGCCATCAAAGAAAAGTTATTATTGTGCGCATCTTAACGCTGGATGCATATCACATGCATGCAAAATGTTACATCATAATTATAGCTGTACAGTTCTATTTGAATGCTGAATCTCCCATGTTTCAGAAGTGATAAAAAGTTGTTAGGTAAAAACAGATTGTGATTTTATAAATAAAACTTATTTCAAAGTGTAAAGCAAAAGAAAGTGAGATAGGAATCATCAAACGGTTTCTGCATTTATCTGCCCTTGTCAAGCTCACTTTGCAAACCAACTTAAAGCAAATCTCTAAATTATGACTATCAAACAATTAGTATGAGTGTACTGGAGTCTTAATCTTGAAATTAATTACTCACTTTAGGTAAAACTCTTCAGCTTTGTTCAAATCATTCATTCTCCTGTAAACCAGAGCCATGTTTGACAAAACATTACTCATCTCCAAATTAACTTTCCCAAAGAAATGCTCCTCATACAACTGAAAAAGAAGTTTTAAAGTCAACGTTTAGTTCCTTGTTTTGTAGTATAGGTCATGTCATGGGCACAGCACCTGGCAGGACAACTGCTCAATTGCTTATCATTAAATCTTGGGGAAGAGATGGCCAGGGATTGAACTCATTATCTTTCAGTTTGAACATAGATTCTCAAGCACATGAGCAAACAGTGCCGGTTATACACAATACAACTAAAAAAAGAATGCATTTATTGGTATTCATTAAAAAAATGCCATGGAAGTTTCAATTGGAAAAGATTATCAGAGTAGCAAATCATGGACATAATTTCATTTCATACAAGAGGAATGCAACATTGGAAGAGCTATAGATACATAGATGAAACAAAAATATAATAAGAAACAGTAGTCAAGAAAAGGTAGATAAGGGATGAAAAACTGAAGGATGAGACGTAAAATGATGATGTCAAGTTATCATGTAGTCCTCAATGATATTGTGTATACTAATATTCAATCAAGGCAGTCAAACAAAAGACTAAGAGGGTTTTTCAATTTGTACAGGAGCTGTTATATCTATGTGTGAGTTTTGTTAAAAAGTAGAAAAAGAGTTCCGTTTTCTTATGAGTTTCCCTTTGTACCACCCAAAGGCAGTGTAGGTACATGACATAATGTTTGACACAAGAATGTGTCAAAAATTACAAACGCAATCTGATATGTAACAAATGTTGGGAAAAACTCTGAGCTGAGAGATTAAGACAATCAGGTGGCTAGCACACTGTGCCCACTTTTGAATGACTCAAAAAGGAAAATCATTGAGGTGTACATTGAAGGGGGTCAAACAAATTCCATTGTAGCCTGAGATTGGCCTTGTAGTCTCAACTACAAAAATACACAGCTTAGCCACTACAGGCAAGATTAAAAAAAGTGTTTGGGTGAATATGATCTAACTAATGATAATGATTATAACAATGATTTGATCACGAATAACATTTACACCTTAACACAAATGAATGATGGAAACATGGAACATACAGGGCTCACACATCCCACTGTACAGCCACACTTAACAGACTGCCTCTATAACAACACAAAGCAAAATGCATTCACAACACTGATGATGAGATGCACACCCAAGTTGTGCCTTATCATGGACTGCACATGGAGAGGGCAACTTATGTGACAGCACCAGGCTACCTTGAAATGTGGCTGTATGATGATATGTTATGCCATAGAACGACACAACAAGAGCTAAGAAGAAATAGTCAGGTCTCAGATAATGAGATATTCTTCTTTTTCTACTTTAATCAAATAAGAGATGAATAATATTAGAAATACCTCCATAGCCACTTGAAAATGCTCCAATGCCTCTTTATATTTTTTTTCCTCTAGCAGCACTAATGCAATATTTTGTGTAGATGATGCTTCATTATTCTTATTCTTCATGTTGCGATGGAGCTCCTTTGCCATTCTCAAATACTCATGAGCCTGAAAAAAAAACCAGAATCTTCAAGTTGAATATGAATTCATTGCAAAAAAAAAGTGATTCTATATAATACATCTAAAAAAAATGCCATGAAGTGATAATTGTCATGCAGTAATATAAAATATCATGTACAAGAGGAAATGGATTTCCTTTTGCATGACCAAATTTTATCTCTGTTAATATAAGCCGGCATTTATCTTGGCAGTAATACTTGAAAATAGCAACATGTATTCCATGTCCAGCTCATTTTAGATGAAAAGAGTACAAGCATTTATACACAGGCCTACCTTATGGAATGTGAAATTGAAGTAACCACAATCTAAAGGCTTCACTGATGGCATTATCATGCCAAAATCATGCTATGTTGGCTAATTTCATGGCTGGAGAAAAACCTAATCAACCTCCTTGTATCCTTGATTATTAATGATCTCCTACATTTAAGAAATGAATAGAATAAGCTGAATTTTAAAAAAAAGTTACGGATACGTGCAAAAGCCAGCAAGCTTGATTTGCCTCATAATCCTGCTATGAAAAATTCGCGCACCTGTTCCAATGCATGAATGTTTCATTCATTCAGTTATATAGCCATATCCACATTTGTTATGACTGTATTTATTGTGAATACATCAGGATTGATTAGAATAAGAATAAATGGGTCCATTGTTTTCCCATGCAATAATCTCCAACACTACTGAAGAAAACAAGTTTCCTATATCCATTTCAATAAGGAATTTTAACTGTGATAATATTCAATAGCAATATTGTGGAGGGAAAAATAGGAGTGTGACGGGTGATAATAAAGGGGGGTGGGGGGGTGGGGGGGGGGGGTGGTACTCAATCCAAAATTCATTGACTACCTTTTTTACCTTTGAACAGTCTTTCAGGGCTAAATGAATTAACCCTATTCCATTGCAGGTATAGGCATGTACTGCTTTCACTTCTTTCATGTCCTCCTTGCCTTCGCCCTCCTTGCCTTCAGTGTTGAGTATTCTTTTGGTATGTGTGCATGTTTAAAAAAACAGTCAAACAATGTAGGAGTGGTGAAAAGTAGGTTGAAATCTAGGATAGTTTGAAGATGAGGTAAAAATAAAAGCATTTGAAAATCTTTACTTCAGTCTACATGTCTTTGATTTTGTTTGGGAAATGAGAATACTATATTATTGCAATTACCAAGGGAAAAAAATAGTGTTTACCCTATATAAAGATAAATTCAATGGAGGGCAAAAAAAACTAAATGACTATTTCAAACTCCCGGGCACATACAGGTCTGACTATTCAGGCCAGGGATATCCTAAGCATGATAGGATCTATTGCAGCATGCTTATGATGTGGTATGATAATAATTATGATAGAGAGCATTTTTATGGCGCACTACCATGGCAGGGCTGTGTCTTTACAAATGGGTGGAGAGGGAAAGCAACCTGTGAGTGAGGTCTGTCTCATGTTTGTGAATATAAAACAAAAATGAAAGTCAACTGCTGTTGGTGCTGTTGGCTAAGCGGCAGAGGCTCTGGCTGTGGGTTAGATACCTACCAATGGCGTTAGAATTGATCACATAGCATCTGCTCCACGTGGCATCCAGTGTTATGGGACAAGTAGTAAGATTGGTGCGCCTGGTGTCAGCACAGTGTGACGGTGTGAGATATTTGTCAAGCCTTTGTATGTCTGTGTGCCAGCATGTTAATTTGTCCAATGGTATCTTAAAATATGCTTAAACGCTGATGTTAAAACATTTTTAAGTTCAGCATCTGTCAACTTCACCAATGTTTATGTTGAATCCAATAAAAAAGAAACCTGAGATCAAATAACGATTTGTCACAACTTTGCACTAAGTGGCAAGGTATAATTCTCAGCACAAATGACAGACTGTTAAGACTTAAGCTAGTTCATTAAACTTTCTGGAAAATAATTCTCTCCCAAACTGAAGTAAAGGTATGGTTGAATCAACTCGATATAAAAACCAATGAGATATCAGGGGGCACTTTTCAGCTTTTAATTTTAATATGCATTGATTTCCAGTTGAGTTCAAAATGTATATCTAAACAAGAATATATCAGCAAGCAGTTGTCGTGCATAGCAAATGCTGTCAAACTGTGAAGAAATCTTGAACTTGAGATCATCAACAAAAAGTGATGACAAACTGCAGACATATAAGCCTATGATAAGCCAGTCAAGCTGACCATGAAATGCGCTGCTTGACCCAATGAGGTTATGATTCTAGGAAAACCCCTCTGACATGATGAGGAGGTCCCATAGGAGCAACTTTTCTGCAACGGAAGCAAAAGACAACTCTGGCAAAGAAGATTTGAGGCACTAAGAGCCCTATAGGTTAGCAATTCCATTGCAATATCATTGAATTTTCTTTTATGAAGCAAGTCAATACCAAAACAATGATTTGATTCAGGAAGTGTTTGATTATCTTAAAAGGGATAAGATAAAAAAAACACATATCAAACTGGTCTAATACTACACAGACAAAATAGGAAAATAAATGATAGATTATATTTGTGTTTTAAATCTTAAAAGAAATAAAATGATCATTTTAGTACGAAGAGAATACCATTACACAGTGTCATGAATGGTACTTTCAAATTCTTACTTTTTGCATTCTTCATGAACAAGCATGTGTAAATTTATGGCCTTTTCATAATTTTGTTGATCTGCATAAGATATTGCCAAATAGTAACGTGAGTCTCGCAAAATTTCAGCTCTTTTTTCATCTGACATCTCTGCTTTACAAGTTTCCTGTGAATGAAATGGAAAATACAAAAATTTTTAGGACTATCTTCAAATGCAGAGGGATATGAATGCCCTTAAAATCATTCAGAGTTATGTCAAAGCATTTTTGTAAGGGTACCTGGAAACATGTGAACGTTCACAAGGGACATAGGTATCTAGAAATGCATGGAAAAGTGAAAATAGATCTTTTCATTATTGTGTCATTGTGTCCAAGCTAATATATGTATTTTTCTTTTTTAATGAACATGACGTGGATTACTTTCAATGTTAAGCAATATCTATGTCCTGCAGGGTTTAAAAAAAGAATTAAATCAAAGGTCTGTCATCACTGATATTATAAGGCACAACAAAATACATATAACTCCTTCCTTATTAATGCTTTATTTAGATACCTCCAAGAAATGATGCATATATGTAATCTTTAAGAACAGAATGCTTTGGTATCCTAATGAAAATTAAATGAAGCTCTTATGTTTTAAGTTTTGTTGGTAAAACTTTATGCCATTGAGGGGAGACAAACAACTTAGTGGCAAACGGACAAGGAATCTATGTTTAATTCCTTTAAATATGTACAACAACGAACCAGTATTCTGTAGTACTTGTGCATATAGAGTACTATTCATACTTAAAAAATAAAAATCAACCCATTCACTCTATCTTTGGATGTAGACAGTATTTGTAAATGAGAATTAATCATGAACATAAATCAAAGACAATTGCTACACAAACAGACACACACTCATTCCAATGTAGTGTTCCAAAGGAGACAGCTACATAACAGAAGCCTCAAAATTTTTCTAATTAGTAAGAGGTGAGAGAAGAAAACCAACCACAAAATACTTTACATCATTGCTTTTGTCTTATCATAAAGTAGAGATCTAGTTGCAAGTATCAGAATGAAAAAATTTGCAGTTTTGATGGTGATGCCCTGGTGAAAATTTAGAGCCCATGGATAAGGCAATAAATTCATTTTTATAAGATGAATAAAGCTTTTATTGGGGGAAACACTAGACATCTTAATTGAAATACAATTTTCCACAACATATATTATCCGGCACTGAGTGCACTTTTGTACACAGATAATAAGATTAATCTTATTCAAATGAGGAAAAACGTGTGAATCCTGCAATTGTTCTCATTAATTATCATGGCTCATTCTTTCCTGTCACATGTTAAAGAAATCTTCAGAATAAATAAAAGACAAATGAGAACAAAAATCAAAGAGTCAAACACCTGTGTCAGAGCAAAATCAATAACAATGCATAACAGCAATACTTACTAAGATTCTAATTTCTCTTTCCATTGCAATTTGAACTCCCCTGGAAAAATATGCAGTTTCAAAAAGCACACGCAGGCACTGCAGGAGAAGTCTTAACTGTAAGTAAGCATTGGAATATGATCATTACAAACTAACAAATGAAAAGCATTTTGTTTTTCTGTTTTGTTATCAGTTTCCCTTTTTATCGCGCAATGGCAGTGTAAGAGTCCGATATAAGGCTTGACATCATAAAGTGTCAAAAAGTACAAAGCCAATCTGATATCAAATAAAAGTCAGGAAAAACTCTGAGCCAAGAGATTAAGACAAGCAGGTGGCTAGACCACTGTACCTACTCTTGAATGACTCAAAGAAAATACACATTGAGATTTGCATCTAGGGAGGTCGAACAAATTTTAATGTAGCCTGAGATTGGACTTGTAGCCGTAACTACAAAGATACACAGCATAGCCACAACAGGTAGTGAAAAGCATTTATGTAGTATAATATCAACTCCACATTGGGGTTCAGAGTCCCCAACAATGTGAAACAAATGAGTCACAAAGCTGCACAAATATGAATATGCCAATTATCATGCCAATTATCATGCTATCTTCTGCCATGTTGGGGTATGACATCTGCAAAGTAATTCCATTTTCACTGATGGATCAGGCAGTCGACGCAAAGGGAAAATGAACTGAGCTGTACAGGTTTGGTTCTCACTTTGGTCAAAGAGTGCTTTATTTTTTCTTGAGTAAGAGGAATTAACCCCATTGATCAGTTTGCAGCACTGCTGATACCTGTAAAAACTAGGATAGGGAATTAGTAAAGGGAATCTTATCATCATCAACATTATCATTAATTTGTCTTGAAAAAAAATAACATCTTTACTACAAACTGAGGTAGAATATCAAAAAGTTCAAAGGCGATTGAAAATAGAAAAAAAACGTCCAGCAAAAGTATTCTGGTGTAAACAGATTGCAGAAACATCATCCTCAGGGTCAAGATTCCTTATTTAGCTTTGGATTGATGCAAAACTTTCAATTTTGCACTTATCAATGGCATTGAGTCAATGATTTGGGACTGGCTCATGTGTTCTTTCCATTATGTGGCAACAACTTAAAATGAAAATGAAAATGAAAACAATTCACATGCAGCTGCTATACTGTGAATTGCTTTCTTTTTGCTGTGTATCCCATCTTATATTTGGGAAATTAAGTCCCCTACAGAGAATATTTGGGTGTTCTCTATTTCATGAATTAAAAAGAAAAGGAGGAATACTTATACATGCAATGGTTAAAATGTGATGCGTTTTTTTATTTGGCGGTCAAAAAAGTATCCAAGATAGAGGTCTCCACTATCAACTATAGACTTTCCAATGACTTTGGCATTTAGCAAGGGTGAATCATATGAAGGTTCTTTAGCATGATTCATTTCATTTGCTATCCCAGTGCATTATGCACCTGCATTAACTTGAAACTGGATACTCTGTCTTTTCTGTATAGTGGAAGAATTCATATTATCATCCGGAATATGAATTATATTCTATTTTCTGATTGATATAGTTGGTGTCGCAAGCAAACCACTAAAGTCAGATGATTTTGCTTTTACAGGAGAGACAAAAAACTTGAAAAAACTTTTTCTTTGGAGTCATTTTTAATGCTAGGTTGATAGATCGATTTATATGATGTTAGATTAATGCTGGTGAAGTTTGTATCGCATAATGTGAGGAAATCTAGAATAAAACGGACTTGGGTGTTTTGCAGTCTTAATTCTGTCGCTGAGTTACGCGAAATGCTTGCGTCACAGAGTTATGCGGATTGCAGATGGATATTTGTCAGGAGTTGGGTGAAATGCTTGGAATTAAACAAGAAAACAATGAAAAAAACATGACATCTTTTGAAATGTGGACTTTGTTATTATCAAAATATTTTTGTTTGCAAAATGAAAAGAATAAAAGTTCAGTTGATAAAAAGCATAAGGTTTTAAGTCTATGAAAAATCAAACGATCAAAATTAGAACTTGGTGTCAGTTTTCCTTGACTACATGAGATAAATAAATCAACTCCTAATTCCCCCCCCTCTCTCTAACTCTCGATCGCTCTCTCTCTCTCTCTCTCTCTCTCTCTCTCTCTCTCTCGCTCTCTCTCTCTCTCGCTCTC
>JAUEKY010081844.1:0-10764 GCA_031833965.1 Scyllaea pelagica
GAGAGAGAGAGAGAGAGAGAGAGAGAGAGAGAGAGAGAGAGAGAGAGAGAGAGAGAGAGAGAGAGAGAGAGGCTTAAGTAACAGGATAGAGCGCAAATGGAGATAAAAGTAAATTTAGCAGTGATAGGGAAAAATGAATGCGTTTCCAATAAATTAACCAGGCTGATTGTTAATAAATGGAAAGTAAAAACGCCGTTAACTATTTGGTACAATATTAGCTTAACCAAACGGAGATGGGAAAACTGCAGCGTATATGGAGAACAGAAGGGAGGGTGTGAGGAATAGTATTGTGGCAATGTGTTGATTAAGGGATGCATTAACATATTATGTGTATCATATCATCACACTGCTCGTTTTTTAATCCAATATAAATAGAGATAAAAACCTATTAAATCATCATAATGTATACAATTTCTGGATCTGTGATAGCTTAGTGTAATAAAAAGTAAGCAGCGTGAGGTATTGAAAGCTAAAGAGTGTTTAGCATCACAAAGAACACTTTGCCTTGTAACCAAAAAAAATCCAAAAGGGTTCATTTACCCCGGGAACAAATAAGAAAATCTGAATAAGATTAAGTCAAGTAACGCCACTCAAATTGGGATCAATCAATAGCGGAGCGGGGAGTGGATCTCGAGAGTATCTCTGGTATCTCGTGATTAACGCTCCTTGGAGAGCTGGGGTGGGGTAGACAAGAAAAAAAGCCTCCTCAAATTGAAGACACGTAATGATGTAACAGAAAGCAATGACCTTTGGTCAGCTGAAATCGAAGTCGTGGACAAAGTCATGGCTGAGTCTACTGTGGTATCAATATAACAGCTTAGTTATTTGGATAATTGCTAGGTAAATAGTAAATTTTTTGTGTGATCGTGATACGCGCAAATGCAATTATTTGGTATGACACTTTTACTTGAGCTTCGGTGGGCTTTGTTATTATTTGTCTTAACGGAGATGGACGAAGATTGTGATTCCCTTGCGAGCAGCCCCCGTTGATGTTCCTAATGTGTTACAAATTGCGCTTCTCTCTAGTAGAAGTAATTATAAGAATGCTGTGTGGCACAATAGAGACATTCTTTGAATATGTAGTTGAAGGGGTTGAACCCTTGCTTGCCGGAAGAACATCGCTCCTCTCTCTCTCTCTCTCTCTCTCTCTGTCTCTCTCTCTCTCTCTCTCTCTCTCTCTCTCTCTCTCTCTCTTACTTTTTTTAAAGGGCTTTGCCTCTTTTGGATGCTGTATCATAGATAAACTTTTGGAGTATTGTTTACCATTATCCCCATTTTGCGATGGAATCATAGAGATGCAGCCCATTTGCCTTTACCTCTAGGGACACACAGCCCGTGTAGTCCGTCCACTCTCGCCCGTCGTTGGGGTCCACCCACCACGTGCCGTTCTCTGTACACTTCTTGACCGCCACACCTGAACAAATGGAATTGAAAGGATACCGGACATTAGAATAGAATACGGATGCTTGACATTCTTACTTAATCCTCATTGCTCCTGACGAAGCATAGGGCTTAAACAGTTCTCCTCCATGGTCTCCTATCCCCGGCGTGGGCCTTTGCCTCCACCCATGTAAGGCCAGAGGCACCAAGCTCTTGATGCAGGCTCCTTCGCCAGGTCTGTTTTGGACGACCTGTTTCTCTCTCCTGCTCTCTCTAGTACGTGTGTTGTGAACTGTAGGGCCCTTTCCTCCAAAAGTGGCCTATCCTACGCCATTTTCTTGTTCCTTGTTCTGATCTTGATGTCCATTTCTTGCAAATGCGCTACACTAAATTTGTGCAAACCGCCGGTCATAGCATGATAAAGTCCTTTCTTTTTTTAAGACGTCGCCTCAACCCAATGAGCTTAATAAACAGCTATGACGCCACAAGGACAAATTTGACTATTATCCGGCTAGGAGAAGCCCAAATGAAAATAAGCCAATAAAAGTGAATGATGAAGAAACACCCAAGAGGGGTGACAGCATAAGCAAAGATTCAGACAACAGTCAGTTCATAGCTGGCTGATATGCATGTAACGATATTGGAAGTTATGAGAAAGCGCCACTTAGTCAGGTTGTTTACCGAAACAAGCCTGCTTTTCACGTTCATCATTCATATATTAAAAGAATATAACATATCACAGTAGTCTATTATCTACGAACAAAAAAGGAAAAGGAATTAAAAGCAAATATGAATATTAGTAGTAAGCCACAACAAATTACCTGGAGAAATATCAAAACGGCCAGTTATTCCAAATCTTTGTAAACCTTACATGATCGAGCTTAAACTTTTTCTCAGTAGAAAAACAAAAACAAACAAAACAAAAAACAAAAACAAGGAAGACCAAACTCGAATTGAATTTTTCTCCTGTCATACTTGAATGTTTGCTAAAAAATCCTTTGCTGCAGAGGACAGCACTGGCAATCTTTTTCCCGCGTTAACTCATTGCATCCCAATTGTCGATGCATTGGTCATAGAAGTATTCTCTCATAACATGCTTGCTAGACAAAGGGTTAATCTCAGCTTTGACTAGGGTGGCATTTAACTGACTGCAGGTACGATCAAATTTGCAAATCAACAAAGGAAAGTGACAAAGAAAAGTACACTCTCACACAAGAAACCATTTTCCACCTACATGTATACCACAGAGAATCTGGGGGCTTGAGGCTGTCCCCAAATGGTATTACCATTTTCCGTATGGATGAGTATCTTTTACGCTGACTGGCTTAACTTGATTGCCCTTCGAGGGAACTGCAACGCTGTTTATTACTCTCTCATGTTTTTCCCTATCCTTTCCATTTCAATTCATGCTGTTTTAGGATAGTCATTGCAACTCGTGGTTGTTTCTTCTTTTTGGAATGATTATGTTTTGTTATGAATGTTCCAATAACCGACATTCAAAACAACACTTCGGAATTTGAGACATTTCAAGCAATGGAAATGGCAGGAGGTAGATCAATGACTTGAGATGGTTAAAGTCTACGAATGAAATTGTTGGAATAGTAAAGTAAAAAAATATAGTTTGAGTTCAGAGTTTTCAGTTTACAATTATCGTCATCTTAAAAGTTTCAACTTTGAGCTTGTTTGATATGTACAGCAATATCCACTGCAAATGATCAAAGTGCTTTTTAGTTGGTTTCCTAGCTATCGACAGCACACACAAAAACGAGGAAAATATGCATCGTGAATTCGCAAGCGCGTTCTATCTATGATAGGGACTACGCTCTTAAAACCCATGTGCTCATTTACACATGAATGGATTTAGGCGATGCCCCTCCTCTTTATCTCATTTTTGCCAAGCCTTCGATTTTAGTGCACCGATGCCACTGACGCAATCGCTAACTCGTTCCCATTAGCGTTGTCAAGGTCATGGTTTGATACTTAAAATACTTAAAACTTAAAACTTAGCAATTATTGATATATCAGTTGTCCTGCCAGGCATTTGGAATTAGGTTAAACAGTGGCTAGCCCGGTATCAAAATGATGTGATGGGCTGAGATGGAGATTCGAGTGGTCACTGTGTGTATCTCTGTGTGGTAACACGTAATCTTGTGTACAGAGCTCGGCTATTGATATTCCATAGTGAAATCAAATATGTGATAAATGTTAACGTTGAAAAACGTGCTAGAGGCTTCACCGCACTTTCTTGGTGGCAAGACCGCTTAGATAGCAATCGGCAAAAACCTACCATCTTTTGTATCCTGGTGGTCAATGTAGGGTGGGCAAAGCAGCTTGGCGGAGTGACCAGCGGTAGTTTCCGGGAAGCATGCAAATCCATCCCAGGTACTTGGACACGTGAGGGAATCACGTGACTTCCTGTTGGTGAGCGTGCCCCGAGCTTCTCGAGATTGCTTCGTCTGTGTAGAGCAGCAACTGAAATGGAGGCGGAGGGGAAGATCGCTTGATTGAATGAGTTAATTACAAATGCTTTGTCTTCGAGCAAACGCTTGGGTGAATTTGATCTAGAATAGATAACTACATTATTATGCTAATATTTGTTCTCTTTGAACTCCATTCTCAAAGTACGGTCAATAATTTGGTCTCGAAACATGTAAAAATTTGTGGAATCTCTCTCTCTCTCTCTCTCTCTCTCTCTCTCTCTCTCTCTCTCTCTCTCTCTCTCTCTCTCTCTCTCTCTCTCTCTCTCTCTCTCTCTCTCTCTCTATTCTCTTCCCCTCTCTCTATCTCTTTCTCGTGCCGATGGAAATTCGTATAACATTATGACAGTTAGCGAGGGTTTCCCGTGTTTGATGATTCAGCACGACGCCAAGCATTGACCCACGATAGAAAAAGACCAAGCAGTACTTGACTTATAACGGACAATGTAATTAACTTCACCGTTGTCGTTATTGACAATTTCGGTGCTAGCCGAGTGTCCAACCAAGACAAAATTAATACGAATGTCCGCCAGGGCGAAAACAGATCCAGTTACTCACACGCAAGGTTTGTCAATTCACATTTCAATCATGTCGAATGATTATACATGACATTCATCACTTACAATGCAACCTTTATGCACCATTGTGGTCTAATGGTGGACTCGAAACTGTAGAATTGCTGATGTTGGATGGCTATGTGGATGAGCACGCTTCCTCATTCTGGTTGAATTTTTTAAAAACTTTAATACCTGCACCGATTCTCGCACAGTTGAGCATCGGCCTTGAAACCGGTAGGACACCGATTGATTCTCTTGCCATGTTGTATCCAATTTAGCAGCTGTATAGTCTGACATTCGGTTTTACAGAACAATTAAATGTCAGCACAATGTGACTACGTGAGATCTTTTTCCTGCATCCCGGGGTTAATCTCTTCGTGATAGAACATTAATTTGTAGTTTGAAGACTGTATCAGGATCAGTGATAATTCGGTTCAGCTTATCCCGCTGTAATGCTCACTGAGTTAATATTAGCATTGATCCTCTTTCTACCCTTTAAGTAATGATTGTGTTGATTTATTGGGGTTTTTTTTCAATTTTGCGGCGCCTGCAGCAAATTAAAATATTTCAGTTATTGTTCTTTATATAGAACTATACTGATCCCTGCCACGTCCAGGTTCTTAAGCACAGAACCTTACTTGTGTGTATTATCAAAAACAAAGATTGCCGCCAATCTCAAATGGCGTTGTTTCCTTCTCCATTCTAATTATGTGGGACACAAGGTATCCGTTCCTAGGATGCATTAACATGTTTCTCTTTCGGACTCAGTTTTAATCTGAAGTGATGTCTATAAAACAAACAAACGAACAGAACATTAAGAACAACCCATAGAAATAGTTGACACACCAAAACTACGAATTTGAACATTTTTTTAGTTGAATAAGTGCTTCAACACTTTATACATCACCCCAGATGAAAACTGAGTCGGAAAGAGAAATATACTAATACATTCTAGGAACGGACACCTTGTGTCCCGTTGTATTAGAATGAAAGAGGAAACAATGACATTTAAAATTGGCAGCAATCTCTGTTTAAGCTAATGTAACCAAATAAGGTTCTGTGCTAAAGAAGCTGGACAGTAACAGGGATCAGTATAGTCTCATTTAAAGAACAAAAACTGAAATATCTTAATGTACTGCAGACACCACAAAATAAGACAGGACAAGTAAAACACGGCATTGCCGTTAAGGTTATCACCCATTGCAACACTTTTTAGGCCTAATCGCATGCAGAGAGTTCTGGTCAAGCTAACGCAGCGCACAAAAATCAACGAATATGCACTGGATCTTCTCTCTACATTACCACAGAAGATTGCTTCCGGGTCAAGCAGTCCTAGCACTGCTCCATATCACCCGCAGAACTGGACAGATTATTGGCATGACGCGGCAATAAGTTGACGCCCCCACTGATGGAACCAACTCTATCCACTTGACAGACTGTTGCCATTATTTCTTCGTTTTTGTTATTTAACTGTCTTTGAAAACCTTAGTCCGACTTCATGGAAACACGAGGGGCGGCCTATTTCCCCCTTATTTTCTCGGTAAACATGAATAAATCATACACTGAGAAGTGTTCCCCATTGGATTTGTCCAAAATTTTCACTCTTATTTAGCAACGATCTTACCCGCGCCCCCCCCCCCCCCTTTTCCACCCCTCCGTAAAAAAACCAAACTCGGAATAACTACTTTTGTCCTCATTTTTCACAAATAGCTGTTAAACAAAACTTGGCTGTCTATTTTATTGATTGATTCCTTGTAGTGTGTTGTGACAAATTATTATATAATTGTATTCAATTTATTATAGTAATCATCAATCAGCCTCTGTCTGCCTGTCACTTTTTTACATGGTCTGTCGCTGCTTTTGTCTGTCTGTCTGTCGGCATATCTCTGTCTCTCTGTCTGTCTGTCTATCTCCCTCCCTCTCTCTCTTTCTCTCTCTCTCTCTCTCTCTCTCTCTCTTTCTTTCTCTCTCTTCCCCTCTCTCTCCCCCCCCCTCTCTCTCTCTCTCTCTCTCTCTCTCTCTCTTTCTCTCTTTCTTTTCATTATGCCTGCATTCCACTCCTCCCCAATTTTACCATGCGTCTTTTCCACAAATTTTGTTTCCTCTTTCGCTCCAATACAAGGAAATGCATAATTTTTTTTAAATTACCAAGTTCGACACTGTACAAATAAACGTTAAAATGAGATTTAACTCTAGTCATTCCCTAACCTTTTCATCTCGTAAGTTAAAGTATAAGCAGTGGCCAAACATCGCTTTCGCCAGCAAATAAATTTCATTCCTGAGAATTCCAATTAGCTAACGCAGGGAGCAAGTCTGTAGGTCAGAAATGTTTACAGAGCATCAGGCAGCAATTGATAAGCAAAGCCCACTCAAATGGTATAGGGTTTCTCCACTGTGTTGTTTAGTTTCGTATCTTTAAAACTAGACTCTACCAAATAGTTGAACTTTGTTGCGGAAAAAAACAATATCAATGGCGATGCTGTTTTCAAGTCAGGGAGGAATTAATTTCGAGAGCCGAGTGACCGAAGCAATGTCCTTGTAAGCAAGGGTTCACCTCTAGTAACTTATCTCTGTGACTCTGTGCCTGGCCACGAAATTAAAAACCGTGCTTACAGTAAACTAGACTCAGCTGTGTCTCAAAACTGTGAGCTGGAATGTTTCATGTGCGAATCCCCGATGAATTCAATTGTGCTCTGCTCTCTGGACGAAGCTCAATTTTCATCAAACCCAGCTGATCAAGTGGACTGTTCATTTCAAAATGTAAGCTACGGGGACAAAGACACAATGCTGTTCTCTTCCCTTTCTTTTTTTATCTTAAAAAGCTTCAAAGTCCAAAGATTAATCCGCGCTGAAGAATGGAAATGAGTCGCCCTGCAACTTAACAGTTTCAGGATCTATTTCTGATATTACGGTACATCCCTCTAGCTTATGTTTGGCCATCTGGCGCAATCGGATATACGCACTCAGGCCTCCCGCGCCCCTATCACGATAAAAAATAGACTATAGATGAAATAAGAAATAAATGACACGCCTGGGATCGAACCTACAGCCTACTTGGTGCGATGGATACACTCTGTCGATTGAGACAACGGTAATCGCGTTCTCTAATGAAAGTCAGTATGAGAGCAGGGCCGAAGTAGGGCGACTTCGAGATGGTGGAATTCAAATAAGGCCAAGCATCTGTTTGTTTAGAGTAGAGGGACAGTAGTCCAAGCAAGATGATTCAAAACGTTTTTACTGGTAGGGTCAAGTGAATTGCTTCAGCAGTTCAATAAATGTTATATTGACATCAGAGCACACTGGACAAGTTGATTTATTCCACACGTAGAGATCAAGAGATCTGAAGAATATTATGTTTCAGTCTGTTGAGTTAATACTAGCTCTTTTGAATAGACACTGCACGTAATCTGTGAAATTCGTGTTTTATGGCAGAAGTATGGTTTTATGAGGAGGTGACAATGAAAGTAACCAATCTACGAAGAAATATAAATGGAGTTTTTTTTTCAAAGATAAAAAAGCAACACTCGTTTATTCCCATCAGTTGAGATCCGCATCTTACTGTAATATCCACTAATTGGCCCATTACATTAAAATACGTTTAAATGCTATGGTTTAACGCCTGCATCTACACAATTCAGGCCACATCACCGGCGGAGCACTCTGAGACATGTTAACGTGCTACCACACAGAGATAAAAGGAGAGCTCACACGAATGGTACACCGAGTCACATTATACTGACACCGGACCAACCAGTCTTACCACTGTTCCCATAATGCTGACCACCAGGCGGGCAGCTGCTAGAAAAAAACGACTTTTACGACTTTGGTATGTCGCGGTGTGGGAATCGAACCCGCCACCTACCGGTTACAAGGCGGACGCTCAACAAAATGCGCCAACGAAGCCGTTCAATAGATTAAAAACATTTGAAGCTGTCGGGTTCCCTGTTTTAACATGTAATCATAAAATAATCTGATTAGAAGATAGGCAGTGATCAATGAGAGAGAATTGTTTTATTTTTATTTCACAAAATGCTATCAATGTCAATTTAATCTGCATTAACACATTTCAGGGTATCTCGGGCCAATTATAATACTATACATTATTATCTAACGACACATGATGAACCGATGTTGATTAAGAACAAGAACATTTAGGGTGCAAGGCGAACATTTTAATAGCCGTTCTTCTCGCTTGCCTGAGGGCAGTGGGGAATTTGAGTAACGTTCCTATTTCTAAAGACTCACAATTGTACTTAGTCTTTTGTTATTGAAACCTAAAACCTTGGCCTTTTGACTAGACCATAAAGTATTGTGAATAGGTATTACATTTTAGTCTTATCATAACTTAATCTCCCCCCCCAAAAAAAAACAAAAACAAACAAAGCAAAACAAAAAACAAAAAAAAAACCCAATCAAACAGTGGTGGAAATGAAAACAATGGACTTTCCTTATTATGAATAAGAGATGACAACTAACGAGATAACGGAAACAGCTAGGAGTGGAACAATACAGGACGACACCAGCATCGAGCAACCCGTCGAGTAGGCATTGAAAATAAAAAAGACATATGACCAGAACAAGAAATCGGATGGGCTATAGTCCTCAGAATGATCTCATGCAAAGGAAATTATGTGTAACAGACAGGTTAAAGGAAATTTTGCTTTGCCGATTCCCAACAGTCGATATATCGATTGACCAAATTGTGGCGGTCACGTAAATAAAAGGAAACCCTAAAAAATCCCGGGGAAAACCAAAACTCTATAATCAGACAAAACCAGCCAACAAATTACTGACACTTCCCACGCTAAATGAAGGCACGGAATGTAGGTCACCAAAATGACCAGACAGAGGTTTGATTTACCACCAATTAAACGCATCTCACTGCAATCTACCCTTTCATCCTTTCAAGTTACGTCAGCTCCACATCGCCTCGTCATCTTAAGGTACAGCCGGCCTGGTTGCCCCATGGTAATTGATTTGAATCGGTGTTCTTGATCCGGAAGGCTTATCTGCTAATTCCTGTCTGCTGTATTGATATATCCTTGTCATACTCAGTCGATCGGGCATTGATCCGAGAAGCGAATATTGCTAGGAATTTTTACTTGTTGTGGAAAAGTTTCCATAAAACAGATGCATTACGTGTTATCTAAGATAATCCTGTAAAAGCCCCATTTGCATTCATTTATCATTGATAGAAACGATATTCTCATCACTGAAAATAGACGGACTCATCAAACTTGTTCAACCACGGTAATTGTCTATGTGCCTAATAATTAATTAGCAAGGTTCCGCAATTCATGCAAAAATCAACCAACCCCTCTCCACTCTATTTCTGTCTCCCTCCGTCTCGTTCTCTCTCTATCTCTCCATCCCTACCCATTTTCTACTTCTTCTTCTTCCTCTTCTTCCTCTTCTTCTTCTTCTTCTTCTTCCTCTTCTTCTTCTCCGTTTCAAAGCATAGTTTCCAACTCGCCTCACAATAATCAAGTCTAAAACACCAGCGCCGTTGGCGTAAGAGATTTGAGCGTCCTTTCGTAACCGTAGGTCGTGGATTCAAGCACAGACCGAAACATAGCTAAGTCCTTCAAATCGGTTTTAGCAGCTGCCTGCCTGTCGTTCTGTGTTGAATGTGACTGGATGAGATATTTGCTTAAGTCCTCTATTTTTCTCTGTGTGGTAGCACTTTAATTAGGCTCATAGCACTCCAACAATGGTATGAATATACACAGTATTAACACGTTAAAACGTTGTTAAACCTTTAATATGACCTCCGTGCTTCTTATGCTTGGGGAGCCCTAGCAGCCACTGCGCAGTGGGTGGAAATCATGGATACCAATGAGGTAACGTGAGTTTTTTTGTCTATTATTTCTCTTTTGTCATACCCCGAGAACAAAACTAACCATAGAAGTAGTAGGGTAAGAACAATCCATCCTACTACAGCAACGTCTTCCTGGTGATGACACGTGATTTCCTGTGAGGAAGCTTACGTGGGCATTGTCTGAGGTAAAGGAATGTGATGACACGTGCGACATTCGTTTGGAAGTAATTAAACTTGAATGAATTACAAAGCACAAGGTGCTATAAACCAGAAATATTGCAAGACGAAAGAGACATCGCACTCTACGGATTTCCCGTTTAAAGCAGCACTGAAGAACAGGAAAGCATAAGTATATAAGGTCATTTCCTTCATTCATACAATGTATCATTTCTATGATATCTCCCTTTCTCCCCCAACCCATTCTCTTTTTTCCCTTCGCCTCTCTCTCTCTCTCTCCTCTCTCTCTCTCTCTCTCTCTCTCTCTCTCTGTCTGTCTCTCTCTCTCTCTCTCTCTCTCTCTCTCTCTCTCTCT
>JAUEKY010081955.1:0-10763 GCA_031833965.1 Scyllaea pelagica
GGAAAGATGGATGAGGATGACAGTAAAGCACACTTAACAGAAGTAAGACCACACCAGTGCTCCCGCCAACCGCCCGCTAATTAGGTTAAGTTTGATTCTTTTATCTTTCTTCTTCTTCTTCTTTTTCTTTTCTTCTTCTTCTTCTTCTTCTTCTTCTTCTTCTTCTTCTTCTTTTTCTTTCTTTCTTTCTTTCTTTCTTTCTTTCTTTCTTTCTTTCTTTCTTTCTTTCTATTCTTCTTTCTTTCTTTCTTTCTTTCTATTTCTCTTTCTTTCTTTCTTTCTATTTTTCTTTCTTTCTATCTGGAGGGGGGAGTTGGGGAGGGGGGGGGGCTGGGTTTTTTGTTTCGTTTTTTTTTTTTATCATTACTGCTTTTCTAAGAGATAAGATACTTTTTTTACTTGTAAATCACGACAGGACAACATCTAGTACAGCCTATTTCTGTAATCTCTTTCAGCTCATCTTATCCTTTCACTTTCTTGCCGCTGATATCATCTTGAGTATAGGATGAGCAATTTGGCAATGAACTCAAAAGACATAATAGTTTCATGATCCTGTATCATTTCATTTCATTTCATTTTACCATCCAGTCTTTTACCCTTACCGTGTAAGACGGCTCATCTTGCAACAGAATTTCTCTGTATCATGCCATTAAGCTATGTAGGGGATCAACCCACTGTGACCCTTTTGGTGGTAGGAATCAATTTTGCCCACTTAGCGGCCTTGTGAGCTAGTCTTTTCAATTTCCAGCTGCCAAGGGCTCTATAACATGTGCAATGTGCCCAGCATGCACATAGGACATCCAAATTTGTTGTCCAGCTCTGATAAGACCAGGCTCTTTAACCCACCTACTGATGTTACAGGCACCAAGTAGCCTATAAATAAGTCATCTCCCAACAGCTTTATCACCCCTTTCAATATCCACCAAATGTGCTCAAAGCGCTTTACGATGGGTCCTCGGTCAACAGCAACAGAAAACAAATAGGACAAGACATGCAGCCTGCTAAGAGCCAGTAAATCATTTTTTCGGACAGAGACAACACATTAATGGCCATTTAATTTACACCTGAGTGGAGCGGGAAACTATGAGAAAATTTTGCGCCGTCTCTGAGGGATGTAATGAACATGCGACCTCACAACCACAAGCCCAAGAATCTACCAATGGACAACAAAGCCGCACAAACATACACACTTAAGACATTGCAGCAATGGACTAAAAAAAAAAACAGAAACAAAACCAAAGAACACCTTACCTGTAAGCCATATATGCGCCCATTTGGAAGCATCATCGGAGGGTTGTGTTCATTCAGCGCTAAGCCAGTGATACTGCACACAAGTTTGGAGTTGGCGCAGTGAGCGAACGGAAGAGGTTGTGCCAAATCATTCAAAGGGGTGGTGCACACTGGACAGTCTGTATTGCGCACTTTTATGTCCTCTTTGTAGCAGTGACTGCATGCAAATTGGAAGTCAAGGAAAATAAATATATTTTTGCCAATAATTACATATTATAACTTTTTTTTCTTTACGTGTTTCCATCCAGACAGTGTTTTCTACTTTTCTCAGTGCCATAAGAAAAATGAAATCCATGGTATTTTTGCATAATCATCCTAGATAATTTTTCTTTGTAGCAGGGACTACATACAAATCAGAAGTGAAGGGGAAAAAAATAAATTTTTGCCAATAATTACATATGCCTTATTTTTCTCTATATGTTTCCATCCAGACAGTGTTTGTTACTTTTGCTGGTGCCATTAGAAAAATAAAATCCATAGTATTTTTGCATAATCATCCTAAATAATTGTTCTTCCATAAATATAGCAAAGCATTATCTTACTTGCTACCCACTGAGAGAAAAGGTGCAATGGTAATAGTAGCCAGGGCAGATTGTAAAATTTTGTTTCTTGTTTGTTTCTTGAGGGTTTTACGGCGCTATCGGCACAATTTAGGCCATGTCAGCGCCTTGTAAAATTTGAAAACATATTTAACTAATGGACTCTAATAATTTTCTTTTAATGCAAAATCATTTAGCATTTATGTGTATTTCATTTTTTGATATGCTGTTGGAAGCACACACAAAATTTAAGGATACAAGCAAGCTATGGTATTGGTTTCATCAATGAAGGTTTAGCACTTTGAAAGATTAGAAGTAATTAATTCAAACATTTCAATAGCAATTTTGACCATGTTAATGATGATATTGGATAAGATCAGAAAATGATTTTTGTTCCCTGACATCTTTTCAGTATTTTATTATAAAGATAAGTTTTTACACTTATAATCTATTTTGAAGGAAAGTTAGTTAAAAGCCCATAGAAAAGAGTCCATTTTGAAACCAATGTAAGAAAATTTCAAACAAAGATGCCACTGATGTCTGTGGACACTATAAAAAAATATCGACTTATCTTTTCTGACATTGTTATATCAACACTGATCAGCAAGCAGGATAGAGATCAGTGGTGAAAAAACTCATAACAGCTTACCTTACACTGCAACATATAATAGGTTCAAAGATAAACAAAGAAAGAAAGACTGGTTACCTCTTAAATACAGAGATCTATTATTCCAAGATTTCCCTTATTTCCCAAACTGCCACCTGCATTAACCTAGCTTAGTTGACTGCATGCAGATTGAGAAGGAATAAGTTTGGGCTAAGAAAAACAGTTATAAAGGTGAAAAACAAAAGTTTTGACAAACACTCAAATCAAAAGCAGCATGATCCATGTTATAACTGAGTCTTTTTAGAGCCCAGATTCCAACTACAAAGACTCTTAGGGAGAAAAAATGATTATTTCAATGACCACTGTTATGCCTAAATTCCTACTATAACCCACGCTGCTAAAAATGGACCTAACAGAATCTGCATCGCAAACTAGCTTTCTTTTCATTAAGAGGTATCAAACAAAAAACCTTTTATGCTTAAAACCATTTCAACCTATAGGGAAATGAAGAGGGTCTAAAAAAGCTTTATGATTTTTTTGTAGTTACACAAATTACTTTTCAATAACAAAGTGATGATGACAAATCCTCAACCATGTCACCATGAAAGAAAAGCCTCTATCTGCTAATCTCACCATACATGCAATAACCAAAGAGACAATAAGGAACAGGTGGTAAGGATACGGCGTCTTCAAACTGGAAAGGCCAGCCTGTAGAGTGGCAGTGAATACAGAGGTGCTGTTCAGCTGGTGGAGCTTGAAGTTTTCATAACGGAATTGGAGAACAAGTTTCTGCCAGTTGCACTGGTCTAGGAGATCCTAAAAGTAAAAGAAGTAAAATGTAAAAAGGGATCAATATTTGCAGTACTTATATCCATGAAGGAAAGATCTCTGTTCATGTTGAAAAAAAAAAAAAAAGAAAAATAGGAAGATCAATATTCAACACTGAATTTCACCCACAGCATTTGTAATAAGTAAGATTCATTGTAAGAGATTGATGACTGATCAAAGGAAGAAATCCAAGCCCAACTTTTCACTAAATGTGTAGCAAACAAATACAAAAGCTTTGGAGAAAATGTATATAGAAGGCCAAGATATTTACAAACTTCAAACTAATATTTCTTTTTTCAACATTATGATTGAAGCGATTTACCGGTAAACTCAATCTGTAAGCAAGCTTTCTTCTGCTGGAAGCAAGGCGATATTGTCACAGCAGGCAAGGATTTTAAGCCAGTCAGGATAGCACTCATTTTTTTTTTTTTTTGTTCTTAAAGGCTTTGTCCCTTTAGGGCACCATTCTACACAACACCACCTATACCCCCAATAATATCATTAGCTTCTTTTCAATATCTTCTTTTTCTTTTGTTTAAGCAACTTGAGGAAATCTGCAAAGCCAGGTCATTAAACACAGGCACTCAATGGATTCCCATACTGATTTCCTTTGGCTGATCCAAAACTAGCTTGTACTATGGATACACACATAATCACTTTCATGAATCATTTATTCTATACTTGACGTAAGCCGATTTTCGGTACAATTCTACCGTTGAATCGATCCAAGTCTTGTTACCTGGACTAAAATAAAAAATGTTTCAGTCATTAAAGATCATGTAATACATGAGTGAAGTAATAAGAAACAATAAAACTTCAAAAATACTAAATTTCCTGCCCAATGCTTCTAAAAAATATCAAACTTTTGTTGGAAATACATCTTGGCAAAAGATGGTGATTCAAATACCTCATAAGGGCTGTCCTTTTTGCAGTCAAATGCCAACATTCCCATCAGCTTCTGTACATCATCCACTTGGTTTTCTTCCAGAGATGCAAAATACTTTCTAGCATGTCTGAAATAGATGGATGAAAAATGAAACAGCCTTCATGTGCAATGAACATCAAATCTTTAAAAATTTTGCCTGAATGAAAATATCAATATTCTTTTTTTAATCTCACTCTGCAATGGGAATTATTGCATTCTAAAATAAAAATCAGCTGCATTTATTCTCTCTAGGGAAGAAGGCATGACAAGAATTTTCTCCAGAGATGAAGCCATTCTCAATACAAAACTTCAATCTGAATCGAAATAAAACTGACAAAAAAATGAATTCAACGCACATCTCACCTTCTTACATTCATATGCATATATACACATATAATTCAAATCTTCAAGTTTAGATTACATTAAAAAAGAGAATTAAGCACAATTACAGTCATTACATTTTTTTTCTTTTCAATTTCTGCTCTCAGGCTTAACGTAAGAAAGATCTTCATTTTGGTGCTTTTTTCCTACAAGTGAAAAAACTCAGAAAAATCCATAATCACAACATTTACAAATCTTTTTCTTCTGAGATAACTCAAATCATTATTCATTATCATCTTGTGTCGTACTTGGTAGCCTTGGCAGTCACAGCCCTCCACTCTTCTGTTTCCCTGATGGTGTTGCATTTCAGTCTCAACTCAAATAACATGGACCTCAAATCACATGGTCATGGACAAAAGTGATTGAAAATCATGCTTGAACACAAAACCAGAAATCCAAATCTCAACAAACAAAATAATTATATTTTACCTTGTTCACGGGATCTATAATCATCTCTTAGATAATAACAAAAATAAATTTCTAACAGCTACCCAATGAAATAATGCAAGAAGAAAGAGGACATACTTTATGGCTTCTAATCTCTTGCCTTCCCTTATAAGTTCAACAAACTCTTGCTTCTTG
This sequence comes from Scyllaea pelagica, assembly GCA_031833965.1. NCBI lineage: Eukaryota > Metazoa > Mollusca > Gastropoda > Nudibranchia > Scyllaeidae > Scyllaea > Scyllaea pelagica. Next base: position 5,153 of record JAUEKY010081955.1, read on the forward strand.
ACGTTGAATTCAAGAGTGCTCTGTTTGAAAAAGAGATTAAAAGCATAGACAAATAACCATCATCTCTCTAGAAACCCTATTCATAGACACATTACTCAACTCAAACTTGAGTGAGCAGGAACAAGGTGAATTTGGAGCTTTAGAATAAATAGTGATCTAATGATAAAATTTGTACAAAAACTCTTGTTGTTTTTTTTTTTCTTACGACATTGGAAACAAAACTGATGATTTGAACTTTTTATTTTCTAAACAGTTGAAAAAAATAGTAGGCAGGAATGTCAAAGGAAATTTAGCTGCAATAAAACAAAAAATGATAATTCATATACACTGAAACCTCGTTATACACTTGTAATCTGGGGTTATAATGAGAATGGCGGTATAGCCGGGGCTGTTCCTGATAGGTTTTTATAATATAGTAACCAAACCATAACTCAGAAAAAGCAGGCGGTATGCGGAAATGGCGGTACAACAAGGGGCAGTATAATGAGATTTCTATGTATATAGACTTTGACCTTTCTCAGGCATGTAAAATGGTGAAGAGTGTCACATAGGGGTTTCCTCTAATAAATATGCAACTGCATCATTGTGGAGAAATGATCATTGATAGATGTTTTTGTAAGTTTGTTCATTCCCCTTACTTAATAACAAGTTCATAATGAAAACTTTTATTGCCTTCATTTCCTGAGAAAAGTCTTAGTAGACCTGAAATTGGTAAGAGATCAGATTTCAAAGATATGATGGTTTAGCAAAATTTTACTTTAAAGGTGAGTCATGAATTGGTACACTCTGGGCCCTTTTTCATGAGGAGATTATATCTAGTATTTTCCATTACCTAACAATAAGAAAATCTGATGCATGCCAACATATTCTTTCTCAAGAAAGGAATACTCATCCTACATTGCTCAAACCTTACAAATTCTTTCCTTCCTACATTACTCCTGCTTTCAAACCTTAAACCATTACTGCATTGCTTCTGTAATCTTTGATTCGGTTCAAAAAAAAAAATGTGGACTGCTTTATCAAAGACCACTTGATTGACTGATGTTGCATGCTAATATATCATATCGCTCCATTTTTCTTTTCTTTTTTTAAATAATATTTCAGTAACTTTACATCAAATGATTGTACTAAAAAAGAATGAAGTTAAAAGAATGAACAAGCACTGGGGACAAAAAGGGGCTTACAACAGCTCAAGCCCTATCATTACCTTCATTTTCCGTAATTTTGAACGGTTGTCCAAACACCAATTCAAACACGGCTTGGTGTTAAAATTCGACAGAGAATCTTCAATCTCTTTGGATGTCATGAACAATTCTATATTTGTCAGATCCTGGTGGAAAGATGATTGTTGAAAATATGAAAAGTCCAACATCAAGTTGATTTACAATACAAATGCACGAAATCATAAAGCTTGTAGTTGTTTAGAACAATCTTACTTTTTACAAGGAACCTATTTGGATAATCTTGATTTCACTACAGCAAACAATGGTGGGAAAGTAGCACAAAATTTGTTTCAGCAGCAATTAGCAGTTGAAATGAAATCACCAAAAGCTTTTTGTAAGCCAGTTTTACTGTAAAAAAAATGATAACATCAGCACTTCAACAATTCATAGCCATTTTACAGCCATTGTGCTCTTAACAAACCAACATATTGCCATAGAGAGATAAACGTAGTCTCACTCAAACATTTCACTCAGTCACGTTATAAATAACATCAGGTCAACCAATCCCTACACTTCTCTCAACATACATATTATGCAAGGTTCAGGGTAGTGATAATATTGACAAAGTATTCAGGGTCAAAGTCAATCTAAATCTATTTCAACCCAGAATTTTCTTTACAATAGTCAATCAATGACATACTATTTAACTTATGTAAATGTGAGAGGAAATCCTAGGACAGTAAGGTGTACCATTTACCTCAATATTTGAATGTTTTGCTAGTTTCAAAGCAGTATTGTAGTAGCCTGCTCTCAAGAAGTATTCAACCAACATCCGATCCAAGCGACTTTTCTGCCATGCAGTGGTTGGTGATCCATCTCTCAATCCAAAGTTCTCTCGCTCCTTCAGATGAGCTAATCTTCTCTTAATCACATGTGTAGCTCCAGTTTCATCTTGAAAGCTCTCTTCTGCCTAAATGAAATAACAGAAAAAACACACTAACGACTGGACAGTGGGTGCCAAACACATTTATCTGAAACAAACCATCCTTTTTCACTATGTTTCCAAATCAGACCTCAATTTAATGTAAACTTGTAAACAAACCATCCTTTTTCACCATATTTCCAAATCAGACCTCAATTTAATGTAAACTTGTAAACAAACCATCCTTTTTCACCATGTTTCCAAATCAGACCTCAATTTAACGTAAACTTGTACTCTGTAAGAATCTGACGTAAAAAGTTGATGCTTTTGACATTTATTAATACCTTTACCATTGAATATGTGGGTTACTTTAGTGCAATATCAAATTTTTATATCATCTGATGATTGTGATTTTATTCATTGTTTGTAGGTGTCTGTCATATCAACTTCTTAATGAAATTTAAAAAAAAAAAAAACATACTACTCATCAAGCACATTTATCCATATCTGAAAGCATGCACTAGAAAGAACCAAACTTTGCACTGCGACTGAGTGTAATGAGATCTAATTTGTTATTCACATGAGATATCATTGTTGAAAGAAGTTGTGAAGGGGTTTCTTTTTAATTATGGCATTACTTTTAAGGGAATCTAACATATTCAATTGTGACTCTGAAATTAAGCTAAAAGGGAAATCCCAAATTATAGTCTCAGTGACCTCTTAATCAAAATGCACTCAATTCAAAAAGTGATATTCTCTGCACCAAACTTATGCAATTAACCCAATTTGACACAGTACAACCCTATATAAACTTGCTTGAGGGCTGAGAAGTTGTGGATATAATGCAAAGCTCCTTATGAATTCCATATCCCCCATCCCCTCCCCACTCCCAAGAATGCAATCCCCTGAATAAGACTACATATATTCTACATTTACTTAAATTTCTTGCTAAAATAAAAATATGATTATTCATTCACAGTGCTATGAAATGTGCATTCAGTGTCACTACTGCACTCATATTAATGAGCAAATAAGTAGCCGGATGGGACCAACAGTCTCCCCGGAGAGAGTCCTGATTGTACTAAAAAGAAGAAAACAATGAGACCTACAGCTAAACATAAAAAAGTGTACTTGTACAAAGATTTATATTAGATGGATATCCTATTCTCTCATCAGATTAAATTTTACCAATAACAATACATAAGATAACAAATATTTACCTTTCTTTTCAGCATTGATAAGTTGTCTACCATGGAGGATAATGCTGTTTTTACATCTTTCACTGACAGATTAGGCTCTTTGATTTTCTGTTCAAAGTCACTGGCACAACATGTTACTCGTGACACTTCTCTATCGATGACTTTCTGAGCAGCTCTGAACTGCTTGTTGAGAATTTCATAAGGAACCTGAAAATCAATATCAACACATGTAAATCAGCCTCAAAGTGATATTGTGCTGTTTAGATCATTGTCATCAAACTATTCAACAAAACCTACACATAATTGATCTTTAAGGGATACAGTGTGCGTGAAGGTATATGTCAGTTTGCTAACTCTAATTTGATCCACAGCATTAATTCAGTGGCAGAATTAAAAAGAAAACAAGTTACAGCAATAAACATTATCAACATTTATCCTTTTGACCCAAATGAACAGACATATATGACAATACCTGACTTTTGGAAGATAAATGACCATAACAATTTGAATTAAATTTCAATCAAATTGTGTACTTTTCCTTTGATAATGTGCAGTGTCTTTGAGACATTAGTACAAAATAAATGAAAAAAGTAATTCTAGCTTGAGAAGACAGTTGGACTCAACATAAGGTGTCATCTAAAAGACTATTTTTGTTTTGTTTTGTTATCAATCCCCTTTCGTACTGCCCAATGACCAGTGTAGGGACCCGTCATAATGTTTGACACCAGAATGTGTCAAAAAGTACAAACCCAATCTGATATCAAACAAAAGTCAGGAAAAACTCTGAGCTAAGATATCAAGACATGCATGTGGCTAGCCCACCGTGCCCACTCCAGAATGACTCAAAGAAAATATATTTTGAGATGTACGTCTGGGGAGGTCAAACAAATTTTGAAGGAGCCTGAGATTGATTGGACTTGCAGCTTATCCACAAAGATACGCTGCTTAGCACTAGATACATTACAGGCAATATGGGGAACAGTAAATTCTATCTCAAAAATAAAATCCCAATCATTGTCCGTTTCGCCCCGAGTAGAGCTCTTCTGTTATTGAAAAAAAGAGTTAGCCTCACTCAGTGCGGGCCTTGTTGGCTTGGTTAGATACGAAAGTCAGTGTTGAAAATGGGTCTTGCTTTTCCCACATCACAAGCTTCTACCGGATAGTTGTGATCATTCAAGACTGGTTATATACATGTGGTCGTATTGGATTTATTCGACCAGATAAAGCAAATGTGAGACAATTGTAAATGAAATGTTTCCCACAAAGGAATTCCACTACCTTCCACACAAGAATCAAGATAGTTCGTAACCGATAAGTAAGGAGTCTAATCTGAATTAGTTTTGAGTTAAATGTTGGAAGTGATTTTGAGCAAATAGTTTTATATTCCAGTACAAAATATGTTCTATGGTTTGGTATCAAGCTTTCTTGAGGTTTTTCAAGATATTGTTATTGAAAACAGAGAAAAAGACGTCTAGAATTCGACGATATAGAAAAGGGTGCAGCTGCTGATGGTTTAAGTTATTTTTTTCATGAAAATAATTGGTATAAGGTACACCAAAAGCTGAAATACAATTCAAAGCAATTTTGGTGAAGAAAGGGGAGAGGGATATTTTGGCTGCTTTTGGAAGAACGTAAGCTTACCGACTGAGTATTACCTGGTACCTATAGTTTCAAGTGGACAACAAGGTTTGGCATCCATCCAACGAGTGTTATCTCTCTAAATGTTATCATTAGTAACAGACTGTCTCTTGATTTTTCTATCACTTCTTCAGTGAACTTACTTCTTTAGAACGATGAGTGTCACTAATGATAAAATTCAGAATACACGATGTTCAAAGCTCCCTTTGGCTGAGCAATGTTGTATGCCAATGCCCTTTCCTATTATCTCTCTTTTTTTCATCTCGAGAATTCCGTTTGATTTTTCAGCATTGTATTTCTCAAAACCTATATGTAAATTAATTTTCATCTTTTGGCCAAAAATATACCAAACAACTATAATTTGAATAGACATCTATCTATCCTTTTATGAAAAATGACAATAATTTCTTTTGTAACATGAAGCAACATTCTATCAGATTGTGAAAGATTTTTCCCATCATGGTTTTCTGAACCAACCATTACTTTCTTTGTTTCTATATTTTATCAAATGTATCTTTTACATCAGCCAAAGTAGCCATTTCCTTCCTGTCGTTTTCCTTAGATTTGCAAGAAACATTGTAAAGCATATCTTTATAATGATATATTCAAGACTTGTTTGTTTGTTATCATATCCCTTTTGTACCGACCAAAGCCAGTGTAGGGACCCGACATAATGTTTGTCACCAGAA
>JAUEKY010082066.1:0-10762 GCA_031833965.1 Scyllaea pelagica
AGAGGGCCCCCCCCCCCCCCCCCACTCTTATCACAAAATCCCTAGAACTATCATGTTCCCACTGAGATTATCCACACATTGCCTGGTGAAAAATCTTAGTAATGGAACTTTCATGATCAAAAACGAAAAGGTATTGAAACACTGAAAATCAAAAACAATCTGATGATTTCATTTCACTATCCATGGAAATCATGGACTCCTGTGGTGGCATCCATATCAATCGTTCCCCCAATTTGGCCAAGGCACCAGGCTGAGATGTCTCTGAAGCCTTCCAGAACACAGAGGGCAATGCTTGTCTTCCAACACACCAGATATCCCCACCATCAATGCCCCCACATCAGTTTTCACCATGTCACCAAGACTAACCAGTCTTCAGCCACGACAACAACTCAAAAATCAAATGAAGACCTGCATGATGAGGGCAGCGAGTACATACTTTGTCAAATCCGAAAAAAAAATATAAATGCTAAAACAAGGTGGAGATAATGATGAGATCTTAGCCATCTTAAAATCATTTAAGAAAGCAATCTTTGAGCTGCCATTGGGCAAATGCTTGCAAGACAATGAGCTTAGTGGTTTAAATTATTCGATCCCTTCTTTTTCGGTACAAGCATAGGTTGCAACAAGAAATATCCTGCCAATGTATGCACACAGACCTTTTTCTTAAGAAAATAAAGCACAAAAAAGATGAAATATGAAAATGCAATTATTCACATAAGAATATACCAAGATCTAGAAAAATTAGAGCAACATCATAAAAATTTACAGTGAGTCTGTAAATAAACATCTCACTGCATTGCACTTAGGTTTTTTGACAGGAAAAGCTTTAAAAAATTTCTCATGCGTTTAATTAACATTGTTCATCCATATATATCTTTTTGTTGAGTTCTCTAATCATATGATTTGTGAATAAAGTTAAGTCATAGGAAATAATAAAAAGCTTGAGAAGAGTGTTTACCATACAGCCTGAAGCCAAGGTGTATTCCCCCCTTTTCATAATCTTTCATTGCACAACACACAGTGTGACAGGAAATCTTCAAAGTCATGGAATAACACAGAATTCTTAAATTCAAAGAGGCCGACTGCTTCTGCTACCAAAAAAAAAAAAGTATCTGACTGTTTTGGAAAAACCCAAAAGTGAACACGATTCATTGTATGATCCATTCACTGTTACTGTTACTGAGAACACATAAGCCTTCAATATTCTCCAGGGTCCATACAGTCAAACTATCAGTTTGACACATCAGATACATGGTAACTATAATCTTCTATAAAGGAACATTCCCTCATGTGATAAATCCAAAGCATTAATAGCAGGAATGATTGCATCAGATAAATAAGTAGCATTATGGCCATTCAATGGATATTTCACCTCATGCAACTCTAACATCAATATTCTACACAACATCAATTTCACAACTCTCATCCTGGGATTCAAAAAATAAAACCCGCTGAAATTAACCTTGGCCTTTCAGTCCTTGAGAAATGTCCGGCTCAACATGTTGTAAATCATTTTCATGTCACATTCAACAGTAAGACAATGGGCAATATCAACTGCAAAACTCTAGAAACAAACCCAAGTGCTGCCGCAAAGATATATAAAAACACATGGCTTGCCCATATTTCTAACCAGCCATGATATACAGACAAAACATCAACCACTCTTGGTGATTTTCCCATGAAGCTATTTGATTCAAGGCGGCAGCTGCTGAATCGCCACCTTTTCTGTCTAAGGTAGGGTATGGCTAGGAATGGAACCCGCCATCCACCAGGTCCAAGACAAATGCTCGACAAATCAAGGCAACAATCCTTTCAATTCAAATCACTGCAATACAGCATTAAAAGAATTAATGTGAAAAAAATGCTGCCAACTCTCCAGCCATTGTTTGCCTTCTTCATTTCTCACCCGAAGACTTGAGTAAGACAATGCATTTGTTGTCTATTTCTAAAGTTCTGTGTGAATGATACAGTTATTGATAGATTCTGAGTAATTGAAGGAGTCAATTTTATACAAGGAATTTTCTGTTAACACAAACATCTTACATGAATGCTGAAAAGGAGAGATATTTTCCTTAAGGCTATATCATTTGACATCTTTTTTCACCCTGTGCAAACTTTTACAGGGAAAAAAAATTTGCATCTATGTCTCTGATCATAGAATGTCTCTTCATCCAAAAGAAAAAAAAAGTTAATTATTGCAATGACAATGCAAAATACAGATATAAAAGAAAGATCATCTGGAAACATGGTCTATCACCCATCAAAATAGTTCAATCCTTTTCTCCTTTCAACCCCAAGATTGCATCAAAAGACAACATCGTCTCCATCGCTGTCATCATAATTAGGGCGCACACCTCTGCGTAATCGAGAATCATTGTCGATGGTTGGAAGGTCCTCTGCAAGATTCCATTTGTGGCCGAAATCTAGATGGAGATAAGAAAATGTGTACGCAATCTTGTTTTGATGATATTCCAAGACATTCATCTATCTAATCAAATAGTTCAAGAAGGGAAAAGACGTACGTCATACAATATAAAACAAGTTGCGATAAGCTTTGTTGATCCTCAGCAGAGGAAATTATTTTGTATAAAATCACCACGGTTTGCTTAATGCTTAATTTTGTGAATTGCAGAAACTACTCAAAATCCATCAGTTAAAATTTTGCAGTGAAGTTCATTAAAGACTGTTTGGACTCCAGAAACACCTGAAATAAAGAAATGTTCAGCCTCTCTGTATGCACATATCGTGCCAGCTTCAATATACTAACAATTCTCCCCATGAATGAAGAGGGCTAGACTTTTCAGCCGCTGAGACCATATGTGTGTGATTTGTCTTTGATTCATTTGGTGTAGATTTGTGGACTCTGCTGAATTATATTCTAGAAAGATAATAGACTGTGAAACATATATATGTAAGACAAGCCTGATAAAGACCATTAAGGATATGGCTTTATATTGCATGTGGATTCAGGCAGACTTTCACAAGTTATTTTGAAATAGTGAAACAAATGTGACATTGATTGATGAAAATAAGATAAGGGAAGAGTAAGAAATATTTGGTAGAGGACTGAGGGTTAGAGGCCAGGAGATCAGAAGATTTGCTGTTGGAAGGGCTGGCTCAAAACTGTTTACCCGAATCTCTAGATGACCCAGAGTGGAAATAGGTGGTTCTAGAATTGCGTCCCTTGGAAGGTGTATCAACATCAGACGTGGTACGAGATCCTCGTTCCTGGACGAGGCGAGGGGATGAGTAGCGCTGGCTTAAGGGTGCATCTCCCTCATCCTCATCCGATGGCATCAACTTGTTGGATTTCAGAATGTTCTTCTTTTTCTTTCGTCGAGGATCAGACAATTCAGATGTACGAGATCGAAGTTGATCATCTGAAATACAATGAGTCAATGTGTCACTTCCACTTCTACATAAATACGAATGCTGACATCTTTTCAGCTTATATTCAGAAAATACAAGATGAATTAAACTTATAACTTACAAATATTGACCAAAAAAAAAAACCCCTACAGATCTAGTATTGGAACAGTGACACTCCCTTTCCCACCTAATCTTATCAAGAATGATAAATCAATCACATAAAAGAAAAAAAATCAAGTATTTTTCTCTTATCAACATTTTCAAACTCTTTATAAAATAACAATGAAACTTGGCAAAAAATTTCAGAGGAGTAATAAGTCAGAAAGAGTAGTTGATATGAATAATCTAAGATGATTCATTAAATGTCTGTACCCATGATCTAATCATCTATTTCTAAATGACATGTCCATGCTTTTAGTCTACCTAAGGACATAACATAGGTTTTTAGCTGAAAAAAAGCCAACTAGGACTTATCCAACTGTGGGTAAAAGAGAGCTTTAAACTGGCCAAATAGAGACCTACCATCACTATCCATATAACTATTGTTGTAGCTGCTCTTGTAGTCATTGTCCCTACGGTATTTCAAGTTGTCGATTTCTTTATCATAATTCCGCCTGTAATCATCATCGTGTCTAGAAAATTTCAAAGTATCTTTGAGTTTATTTTTAGATCCATATTCCTGTTCGTCTTCATCATCATCTTCTTCACTGTACTGAGTGCGTCTGTTGTTGGCATTCACATCTTTCTTTTTCTTCTTCTCCTTCTTGTCTTGCGTTCCGTACGAGTTGAATCTTCCTTTGGAATAGGAGCGTGAATAGCGACCCAGATCCTCACTCTGTGAGTCATCCTCTATTCCTTCATCTTTTTCATCCTCATCAAAGCGATCCAAGTCAGGCGGGGAAATGTTCTTGAGGGATTTCCTGTACATGGAGTCCTCCCGGTCCAGGGGCTTGTCCCACCTCCGGCCTTCTTTGGTGTACGGGTCACTGGGATATTTGTTGGTGAAACGAGAATACTTGTCTCTGTACTCATCCAGCTTCTGGGACATGCGAGGGTCTCCGTACTCTTTCAGACTTGTCCTCATGTTTCTGTACTGGCTTGGAGATTCTTCATTTTCATCTTCATCAATGCGTCCAGCCTTGACCACCCTGGAGTTCTTGGGCTTTGCCACACGTGGGGTCAAGTCATGAACATCTGCATTGGTGTAGGAACTGGAGTAGTTTTGAGAAAGCTCCAGCCGCCCTGGGTAGTCCAGGTCCCTATTGTTTCTGGAAAAGTCTCGGTCCATGTCTCCGTCAGCAGCAGACCTAGAGCCGTGGTAGGAGAAATCCGAGTGCCTGAGGATATTATCCCTGCTCAGTTTTGAGGAGTCTTCATCTTTATCCAGATCGTTATAACGCTTTTCTAGTGCAAAGGATCTTGATCCACGCAATGGGTAGTCAGCTCGGCGATATAAATCATCGTCCACATTTTGCAGAGACTGGGAGCCATCTACACCGGCTGGCTTTTTCTTTTTTCCTTTCTTCTTGTCCAGAGAGCTCATCTTTGCATCCAAGGAATGGGACACCATTGGGTCTAGCGGAGGTAAAGCTGTCGGTCTAATGTTACGCCCTGAAAGCATGAGAGCAGATGAATGACTAATGTCAAGGCCATCAAGATCAGCATTTCTTCCAAAACGAGGTTCCATTTTCCCAAAACGAGGCAAGGTCATTGTGTCGTCCATACTGTAACCAATATTAGCATCATCCTTGATTCTTTGCAGGTCCTTCCTGTCTCTACTGCCAAGCTTTCCTGCCGCAGCTTCCTTCTTCTTCTTCTCCGCCTTCCTCAAGTTTTCCTGCAGAAAATGAGAGAATGATGTTCAACAATCCTAAGGCTTGATGCTTTTGTTTCAATTTTGCTTTTGCTTCTTCTCAACAAAAAATAGCTTACTTATTGTCTACAGAATTACCTTGGTTTATTTGTTTAAAAGAGTTTTTTTGTCTACAGAGTTCATTTGTGAAGATTTTTTTTGTCTAAAGCAGCTAATGAAAGAAGATATTCTATGAATGAATTGGTTTTTATTTTTTTCTTATTTCTATTCTTCGATTCATATTTTCATGAGGTTGGATAGTTCCATACTGTGTGGATGTTTGTTGGAAAAGAGAGCATTCTGATAAAACAAAACAAAAAAAACCCAAAAACAATCACCATTGAAAATGATGGCTTCACTAAGAAGGGCAAAAGGTTTTGAGATGTGTATATTATTGAATAAATGATCAAAATTAATCAATTTTGAACTTTATTGAACAGTCCCGGTTTTTCTCTGCTTGGAGACCAAGGGACATGTAACAATAGGAAGTTCAAATCTAAAACATTCTTGTTGTATAAAAAAAGGTACTGCCCCAATTTTCAAGCTGACAATATCAGTGCTGAACACACAAAAAAGACTAACGCAAGATAAGAGGAAAAAAAAAAAAAAGAAAAAAAAAATTCTGAGGGTGAGAGAATTTTGTCAGTCCTAATGCTCATTCAACAATCATCTTGCATTCTTTGTGCCTATGTATGTTTTCATGATCAAAATAACTAACTTCCAAATTTTCTTTTCATTTTGCTTTTTACAAACAACAAACAGCAATAAGCATCTGACCTATGCTGTTGATTCCACCTTAAAACCTGTAAGTTATGGGTATGATCCCTGGCCATATCACATCCAACACATAATAATTGCCAACTCAGCTGATGTCCTGCCTATGATTGGGCATTACAAAACAGTGCCAAGACTGGATGGCCCAGTGTCTGTAAAATAAAACTGAATGAGATGTAAGATTGAACCCTCCATTGATCTCTGTGCGGCAGCATGATAACTTGCCAAAGTACTCTGCTTGTGATGTAATGTGTTATATAAAGTGAGCCATTTAATCTTAATGTTAAAACATTTTTTTTCAAAATAAGCATTTACAGCACCTGGATATTAAACTGCTAGTTTTCTTCAGTAAAATTCATTTAGTATATTCATGTGTTTGATACACGTACCTCCATCTTGAGCCTGTTGTAGTCCAGTGGCTTGAATGGATTGCCTTTTATATCTTCTTCATCACTTTCTCGCTCTTTAGTTATGCCTAGCCTTGCTCTTTCTTCATCTTCCTCTTTTTCTCTTCAATCAGAGATAAAATAAAATCATATGTAAAATCATACATAATAAAAAAAAAATATCTTTACAAATATGTATCTGAAGAAAGAATGTTTCTTACAAGCCCTAAGGTAAAAAAGAAATATTCCAAAAGATATAACCAACTTATCCTTGAATTCTTAAGGAAATATATGTACTTCTCCTACAGCTAATATTTGCAAACAAGCAAAATCTTGATCACATCAAATGCAAGAGCTGATATCTAGTTAAAAGGCAAATATTTATTGGTAAAAACCCCTCCGTGGCTATAAAACAAAGATTCAATGGCTGAATGGGAAATAAAGTATTGTGGTAAAAACTGGAAATTGAGATGGGTGCAACTTGCTTTTCCTCATTGCAACAACAAATTCCACCACCTATTAGAATACCTATTCAAAGGTTTAGAATTTACGAAAAATGATAATCAATTAGCATTGCAAGCTGCAGTGGATAGAGCAAGCATTCAAATCCACCACACCCACACACCAATGCAGGATTAGCCATTCAGCCTGTTTTTGTCTCATGGTGTGAGTGAGTGCCATGGTGCTACCTGTAAATCTACAGAGACAAAAGCTACTTTGGTTTTGTTATTACTTATCCTTTCCTACCTACAGAGCACATGCATATCATCAAACTCATATTTCTCTTCCTTATACCTTTCTCTCTTCTCTCTGGTTCCTCCCATACCAGTGCAATGTTCCATCCAGTACAAGGATCCACTCACCTCTCCTCTCTCTGCCGCCTGACTCGCTCCCGCCGTTCCTCCCTCTCCTTATCTCTCATTTCCTTCATGGCCCCCATATCCTCCTTCACCCGTGGCTCGATGGTCTCGATGGAGGAGTTGATGGTATCCAGCAGCCAGGTGAAGCCGCCCTGAACCACTTTCTTCATCTTGGCCTTTGAGCTCTGAATAGCTGAGATCATTAACTGCATTCAAGTTCAGAGGAAAAATCATAAAAAAACTGTCAATGGATGCATGAAAATAGAAGCAATCAATTATGAATAGAAAACATGTAAAAGTGGGTACTGTCATCATGAAATAATCCAGAGTGTCCATATCATATCAGAACGTTTAAAAATAGCCCTAGTGAAATAGACAGATAAAGAATGTGCATACAACTCGACAGCAAGGGTCAAAGTGGAGTGGACTAAAAATTCAGGCAAATCATATTTCCAATAGGAAAAAAATCCTCCAATAGGAAAATCAATCTAAAAAAGAATCATTTTTATGCTTAGAAAAAAAACGGTAAGGGTATAAAATTCAGTTGAAATTTCCGGCGATCCTTGACCCTTGTTCAACAGTAAGGATAGGGAGGTTTGTCTTTGTAGATTTTACACTGAAAAGAAAATTTTAATGAGACAACCTTTGTACCAAAAGATGAATTCCTCAGATCAACTACAGAATCACAAACGTCCATAATCATTAGATCTGGTAATATCAATAATTTTAAATGTGGAGGTTTTGCTTTATTTTTCAATTTAATTTCTTTTTTGTGGGAGTTTGTTTCATTTTTCGTTTTAAGTAGTTGGTTCGTATTTTCATTGTTTTATCTTTTTTTCTTATTCAATATTCTCATAATGTCTTATGGATTTTCAAAAGAAAACTTCAGTGATTTTTATCATTACTGAAAATAAAAGCTTGCGTTTATTTTTTTCAGACATAAGATCCACTTCCCAGCCAAGTAGTGGTGATGCAAAATTTACATGTAAATGTCATAACAACTTATTTTCCATGCAATTTCTAAAAGACAGCATTGTGTGAGATGCAAGTAAATTGAGTGATAGAAACTGATAGACAACTCAGGTACCAGGATTCCATCTACTCACAAACTGTGAAGGGCAGTTGCTGGCATTGACCGTCTGGTCCAGGTCCAGCTGATTCAAGATGTCCACTTCCTCCTCATGCCCTTCTACGTCAGCTTTATTGGCCAGGCTGAGGAAACAGCAAGGGAGTGATAGCCACGCAATAGCTCAGCATTACAGTTTGCACAAAAAACTGCGTGATAGCCCTCAGAAATTATTGGCCGTGCAGGCCTATATCTAGTCTAGGGCCCTTCTACCAACTCTATCTTTTTGTTAGTGCCAGAGTGTAATGGTGCAATGACAGTATCAGCTGAAGGAAGAAGAATGTCAGGGGAAGATGGCAGAGGTGCAGAAAGCTGGTGTTCCCAAAGCCAAGTGAGCATTCCAGTAAATCTGATTCTATCAGGTCTATGTTAGGCACTGAAGGTTGACCTTTGTACCCTTTGTGTTTTTTCTAGAATATACCTATATTGCTCTTAGTTCCAGGGGTCTCTGCTAAGCTTTTCATGTTGAAGAAAAAATCTTTTTCTATGGAAAAAAAATTATAACAGCTTCAACTTACACAAGCAATGGCTTCCCAGTGACATGAGGGTGCTCTAGTGTATCTCTCAACAGATCCCGAGCTTCTTTTAGTCGAGCTGGAGAGTTTGAGTCCACCATGTAAACCACTCCATAGATTTCATTGAAATAATTTTTCCATATGGGCCGGATGCCTTTGCCACCGCCCAAGTCATACATTGTGACATCATACTTTTTTATTGTGAATTTGACGCTGCGGAAGCCAACAGTTGGAGCGACTTGAGGATCCAAGGGTTCTGGCCAAAATAGGAATTGTAAAATAGGAATCCTTCAGTCATAAGTGATGGGAGAGTATTATATCTTCAATATAAAAGGCTTTCTGTGGCAACAACAAAATTTGCATATATATAAGATAATACACCACCAGTTTTCAAAACAGGTTTGGCAGGAATACTCAACTCTTGATTTAGAATAAAAACACTGCATTAACGAATTGAAAAAGAGAGTATCTGCATATCAATACATACCCTCTTTGTACCCCAACTTAATGAACACTACAAGCAAGAACAAGCATCAGATAGCAAAGGTCTCTCATTTTCTATTCAATTGTCTTTAACCATGGAGTTGGATGTACACAAGCCTTGTTTTTGATTGGTGGCTGATTTTTTATTTCATCGTCAAGATAATGTTCACTAGGGTTAAAAGTCTACAAAAAGACCAATTGTCTTTCACAAACACATTGTAAATACTCAAGGAATCTTCAGCAGTCAAAAACGTTACATAGCAACAAACATACCACAGTTTAAGCACTCTAGAATTAATCTTTTGGAAAACAACTTATGAGGCAGTCTGTTAGCTTGTTGAGGTCAGTTTCATCTAGCAGAGAAGGAAATGACTTCAAAATTATTCATTCAAGTGCATTCAAGACAAAGATGATTATCTACTTCATGATGAAGATCTTATCTTCATAACAAATTCCCGCATACCTCCAGCCAAAACTGAGGACAAGGTGGTTTTCCCCGCATCATCTGGCCCAATGATAGCAAGCGTGATGCTTCTGAAATGGATAAAAAAATAATTGAAATGAAGAAAATACAACCATGATGTTTTAAGTCCATGGTGCTAGTACGACATTGGAAAAATCATCAATATCTTAAATATCTGATCTAACCTAATACAAATTCTTATTGGAAATCTCCTTATATACTCCAACTTTTCCCGCATACACTCATGTACAGCCAGCTGCAATACATAGCCCATGTATGGTAATCACACATCAACAACAATGGGTCAAAAGACAACACTGATGGTTATGCTTTTTTCCTCTTTTAACAGGGTTCATGCAAATGAACACTTCATCTTTGTGAGAAATATGCCCTGATGCTCACTTCCAATCCAAAGAAGAGCTGTCCCCATTTATCTTTTAAATAACCATAAAACTTTTTAAAGGGAAATGTCTTTATCCAATACACCAAATATTTATAAGAGAGAGACTCAAAAGTTGTTTTCAAGACAAATGATGCACACCATGAGTTTTACTTCAAGTAAGAATATAGATAAGCAAGGAAATGGTAACGGTGACAGATGTGTTTCAGCGAGTGCCGTAATTTAAGCCTTGGAGCTGCGGGAGATAAATCCCTACTACACATCTTGCTGTGACATCCTGTTGAATTCTTGCAAATGAGTTACATCCTTCAGCCTGCTGGTCAAATGAGATATATGACAAGGACAATTCTTTTATGCATGCTTTTTTGGAGGAAACTCTTTTTGTGAACAAGCTCCAGCTTTATAGTACAAACTAGGCCTGGGCGAGTGCCGGCACTGGTACCGGTACCAGCGGCTCCTTCCAGTGTCGCTGAGTGCCGGCACCAGATGTCTAGTGCCGGCACTCAATCGACACCGCGGTGCTAGCCAGCCGAG
>JAUEKY010082176.1:0-17091 GCA_031833965.1 Scyllaea pelagica
TCTATCTCTCTCTCTCTCTCTCTCTCTCTTTCTATTTCTCTCTCTCTCTCTCTCTCTCTCTCTCTCTCTCTCTCTCTCTTTCTTTCTCCCTCTCTATTGCTCACTTTCTCATCTGACTTCCCTTGACGTGTTTCCTGAAAAGATAATTTAGAGTGATTTTGCATCTGAAAAAATATGTGGAATGTATTTTAAATACTGTTCCAGCTAATTTCCATTGCAATTTCTAAGCAAATCATGTTTTTAGATGTTCAGAAATATCTATGTAGTCTGTTAGTGAATTTAAATTGATTTAGTTTAGTCTTTTTTAAAAATATTGCTGATAACAGATGAACATACTATAATGAATATTGTCTGTACTTTTATAGTTTTGGGTCGATTTCCTTCTATAATAGTAAGATATGATTTAATGAGATGAGTATCATGGTAACCCTAATGATATGGGCATATGAAATTAACTCGCAACATTTGAGTTGAATGAAGATTAATACCATATCATGGTCTCTCTGCAGTCTATTTGAAATCATCCAGTCCCTGTACTGGGCCATGTATGGCCTGGTGGATCTGGACCACGCTGAGATTCAGCCCCGATTCAACCATGAGTTCACCGAGTTTGTTGGCAAACTCATGTTTGGCACATTCAGCTGGATTTCTTTCATAGTCCTGCTCAACATGCTGATTGCTATGATGAGTAACTCTTACCAGTTAATTTATGTAAGTAGAGATCTGTCATCAATTCCTCATTCACTCTAGTTTCCCTATATTTACCGTTATTTCTTTATCTTTTTAAAGAGGGTGGCCATGAGTAATGGTCAATTTAACTCTTAGATGTAGTGGTTCAATTCACACTGACCGGTTTCATTGGCGCACTTGGTTGAGTGTCCGCCTCATAATTGGTAGGTAGCGGGCTCAATTCCAACACCACAACATACCTTAGTCGTAAAAATCATTTCTTTTTAACAGCTGCCTGCCTGGCGCTCAGCATTATGGGAACTATGCTAAGACTGGTTGGCTCGGTGTCAGTATAATGTGACTGGGTGAGATATTCGTGTGAGTACTCTGTTTATCTCAGTGTGGCAGCAGGTTAACATACCCCACAGTGTTTTGCTTGCGATGTGACCTAAATTGTGTGGAAGCAGTCGTTAAACCATAATGTTAAAAGGTTTTTTTTTTTATTCAGACTGGGGCTATCAGAATGTTACATTCTCTTTACATGTCCCTCTGTCTGTCTGTAATGCTAATTTACTGCCAAGTAAGAATTTGCAATCTGTCAGTACCATTGGCTTTGGTGAGAATTTTTTTTTGTTTGCCCTGGTTTATGCTTCGAACTTCTCCCAAGGGTCAGTTCCGTATTTGACATAACCGTCAAGAAAAGGGAACAAGGTTTACCTCATGCCTCCCAGCTGCAGATGCATCAGTATTAGGAGTGTTCTTATCCAACACGCTTGGTAGACAAAAGGATAAACCTTTATTAAGGGATCTAGGTTTCCTAACACGAGTTTGTTGGCGCACTTGCCTCTAAACCGATAGGTGGCAGGCTTGATTCCCACACTGTGATAAATCTATGTCGTAATATTTATTGTTTTTAGCAGCTTGGCTTTCAGCATTATGGGAACATTGCTTAGACTTGTTAGCCCATTGTCACCTATGATGTGACTGGGTGAGACATTTGTGTGAATTTTCGGTTTATCTCTTTGTGGCAACATGTTAATATGTCCAGAGTCCTCCGCTGGCAATATGATCTAAACTTTGTAGTTGCTACACTGTAACGTTAAAACATAAACGTTAGGTTTCCTAGATAATACCAGAGATGCTAACTCTGTCAAATGATCTTATAATTTAAGGGCTAGGAAGGGGTTTGTCAGTTTACCTGTTCCAAAGCTGGTCACCCTGAATCTCATTCTTTGTGTAAGTCTTAAAATATTTTGTGGAAGCTGTTAATGGACTTAAAGTTTACATTAATCGACATGATGAGGTTGATCAATATGAATTAATAAAAATATGAATGCAATCATATTAGGTGTTTAGCTACCTTCGCATTTGTCTAGGCAAAGTAGCTCATCATTATGTAGAAATAGAAACTTAGATTGGATTACCCCAGACTTTATGGACTTTTTGACACTAAAAAAAATCTTACACAAGATGCAAATGAGCAACCCAGCTTTTTGTCTTAGTCCCTAAGCATGGTTAAAAATAAAAGCGAAGCTCAGTATCACTAAAAAATAACCTTCCTACACCATTTAACTCATTGTCTTTGGTAATGTGTTTGAAAATGTAAATATAGCATTTACCTAAACCCTTATGTATACATTCTATTGAATAATCTGAAGACAGGAACTAGGGTTAAGACACTTAATAGTCTCAAATTTGCAGTAAACCTTTGTGTATGGGCCAATATTCAGAGATCCATATAGGCACAATGAATTGAAAAATGCTATATTTCTTCTCTTAAGAAATAGTATAATCAATGTTTGTGATAATAGTAACAGTGAGGTTCAGTGGTGAATACATTTACTATACCCCCTATTGTAAAAAAACAAGTTTTTTTTTCAAAATTGAAAGATTAAGACTTAAACAAAACACAAAGGGAATCAACCATTACATGGGCAATGAAATTGATGTATTGCAAAATGCATTTCATCACAGGTAATTAGAACACCAACCTGCCGTTTGTGGATAAATCTTGATTTAGACTTTATATTTGTTAAATTGATGTTTATATTAGCGTTAAGAAATGACTGCACCACTTGGCATATGTTGCAGTTTTGGAGAAAACTCAGACAATATAATAATTTGATTAGCTAGGTTTGACAAAGTTGGCATAGTACACAACTGAGGCCTCTGTAAAAAAAAAAAACCCAAAAAATAAATACAATTTCAAAGAGAGACATTTTTCTTTTGTTTTGAATTTCAATCAGAATGGTGGAAAAGCAAATTGGATAAAAAGATGTCGTCTTCTCTTTGACAGCAAAAATTCGTCAAATAAAAAGATGCCAGAAAAGGCAAACTTCCAATTGCTTCAACCTCAAAATACACGAATGTCTGTGTATCTTCCATTTATTCTGTGTACACTTCTCTGCTAACTCTCTATTCAGGTACTCTAAGACTAAGACCAGGAATGGGGATACATTTATGAATTTCCCTCACAAATGATGGCACTTGAATACAAAACATCTTTGTTAACGACATAATGGATAGTGCAAGCTGAGTACACTATGTAGAAAGACAATAAAAATGCAATTTTGCCCAATGCCACAAGTAACTATCAATAGTTTTGGGCAAGCTGTTCTGTTTTTCTTGTGTTAGTCATTACTTGAAGTTGACAAAACAATGATTATCACCATTACTATCTCCATGTGTCATCCCTGTTGAATTAAAATTCATTAGCCCTTAACCTGACCTTTTCCTCTGACTATAACCTTCTACACAAGTTTTCTCACTCTCAACCAATAGCCCATCTTCTATAGCACCATGTCACTGTTTCAACTGCTAACCATAAGAACATGTGTAGCCCTCAGTCTTGCTTAAGGTTGACCCTTCCTTTACAATAACTGTACAATGCTATCACTTTATATCTCCTACATAGACAGTTTTTCTTTTTTTCTCAAATCTCAAATGCAATCAATTGCATGGGCATATCTTTGCAAGCAAACATGATATCAATAAAATCCACAGGATAGTTATTACAGTATTCATATGCATAATATGGGATTGATTGCAGATATCTCTTTCTTTTAACAGTCACCCGCTTCTTTCAATTTCATGTTCAACTTCGTTGAGTTTCAACATATATTCACAAACTTTTCACCTCATTGCCCTACTCACTAAGTTGCACTTCTGTTCTTTTGGTCACAAAACTATCATAATATAGTGAAATGCTCTCTCATTCCTATTGCTTAAGGTTGATTCTGTCGATTCATTACTTCAACACTGCATCACTAGGGTTGCTCAAAGCAGACTTAAGAATATTTTGATTTAAAACAGAATAAACTCACATTATATTGTAAAACAATGGAAGGATTTCAGTACCTTTTACCAGGGCTCAAATGATTACAGATATGCGTTTCCACATTTTTTTTCTTTCATATGGTTGACAATGTTCTTGGAATCATAATATTTGATGAAGCGACCTAGAATATTATATCAAAGTATTTTCAATGTGTAAAATCTGTGTTCAATTTCTTGATTTCAATTGTCGAGGTCATGACAAATTCTATACATTCTGTAGCACTAAGCATTATTTCAAAAATTATTTATTTTGGATGTCAACTCTTGAACAAATCAATTTCTTCAATAAATGCATCGTATAAAAAGTTTTTTTTCATCTGGAGTGTTGCTTGAGGCTGCAAACGACGCAGTTGTTTTCCAAGTGAAGAAGTCAGGGGTAGCAATAATCACTGGTTGTATTTTCGACGTGTAATCATGTAGTGTACTCTATGGAAAAATCTGGAGTCCATTATCAAAAAGACTCTCATGAAGCTTTCTAACCAGATAATTTAGCACACACACTGATGATATCCAAATATCAACATGGATAGTATCATGGCAGGTGTTGTGTAACTCAGTAAATGATGGAAGGTATGACAAAAAATTTGAAAAAAGAGAAGACATTGACATGCTATATCTTGACTTCAATTTGGCACTTGATAATGCTCCAATCCCCTTAAACACGCATGGATTTTGACAAGCAATATTGCATTTTAGCATACCCCAATAACATATTTTCATATCTAAATTTATGTTATATTTCTGCTGGGCATTTACTCGATTTTGAACATAAATTAATTAAGAAAGAAAAAAACCTGGTAATGGAAGCTTTCTATCGCTGAATGTTATTTTTCATTACCAGCTTATCATTGTCAGTTGTAGGGTTTTATCCTAGTAATCATATTCCCAACTCTCTAAAAAACATTCCCAAAACATGGTCAAAAGTTTTCTGCTAGCTCTCTATTTATATATCAACATTTGATTAAGAACTACCATCCTTATTTATTCGCACTATTCATTGTTACTTTCACTTTCCTCTTATTTTATTTTCTTTGTTTGTTGGTGGGGAGACATGAGAGTGTTCAACGGGGAGAAGAGAGAGAGCAACAAGTGATATGATAATTGTTAAAGAAAATATATTTTTTTGCATAAAGATTATTAGTGTCTTTCTTCTTCTAAAATTATTTTGCAGATGCAAGCTGATGAGGAATGGAAATTTGCTCGTTCAAAACTGTGGATAAGCTTTTTTGAGAACAGTGGAACCCTTCCTCCCCCATTTAATGTGATACCAAGTCCAAAGACAATGTACTACATTGTGCAGTGGATCAGAAATAAGATCTGTGGTTGCTTCTGCTCCAAGCAGCAAAAAAGAAGTAGATGGCAGAGTATCAAGGTGAAAAATAAGATTGAGCTTAAAAAGACTGTCTGAAAGTCTTTTTTAGAGATGAGTTTACAAATTAAAACAAGTAATAAAACAGATTCATTTGATATTCACCATTTCATCAATTTCAAGTACCCTTTTACCGTTACAGTGTAGGGCCGACTCTGATAGAGACGGAATTTCTTTGGATCATGCCATTAAGCCAAGCAGGTGATCACCCCACTGTGATCATTTGATATTTATCAAGATAATTTTCAACAAAGAGAAAAAGCAAATGTACTAATGAGTGACCACTGTGTTTTTGTCTGAATCTATGATCATTCCTCACTTTTTTTAAAATTTTTTTTCCAAAGTTATATCACCTGTCACCAAAATTGTTTAAAATGTTTGTATCTTCATATAACTGTTTCAGCAAATGTAGACTATAATTCATATGAATTTGTGATCATTTGCTTTTTTTTGTGGCAGATATTTTCATTTAAATCTAATCTTTCTTTGTGAACTCATCCTCTTAACTGAAAATACAAAAAGAAAATAAGTAATATCTTATTGTCATTCAGAACAGAGAGCCATATATTGTTTGAAATTTAATCATTTAGAATTTCACAATTCTTATTTCTTTTTAGAAAATTGTGAAAAAGATCAATGAAAAAGAGATACGCTACCAGGTATGTTGATTGGCTTGGAGGTGAGAATGATCTTCTTGCCTCCCTTTCTTTTTTTTTTCAGTCTGTTAATAATTATTTGCCTTCATATAAAAAGACGAATGGCAAATAAATGTTTGATTGACTGTGCTTCTCTTTATTTACTGATGAATGAAATGCAAGCGGTTATGTACATCCTTAGGACATGTTAAGAGATCATCTGCTGTAAGAAGAGCAATTCAATTCTACTATAAGTATAGTACCCTGTAAGTTTTTGAATTAGCTATAGCTTGTTTTATATGTTAAGGTACAAGCATAAAGCGAGAGTAAAGAAGATAAATTTTACAAAAAAATAATCAAAAGATATGTTTAAAAAGTCATGCCTTCTCCATGTGAATAAATTGTAAATGTGAAACTGATTGTTAATAACCATGTAATCATTTTTCCTAGGCTGTCATGAGAGATCTCATCAAAAGATATGTCATGCAGAAACAGCGTGGATCCCAAAAGGGTGAAGGAGTCACCGAGGACGACATCAATGAACTGAAACAGGACGTCTCATCCTTCCGATTTGAACTTCTGGAGATCCTGAGAAACAATGGAATGAAGACTCCCAACCCAACACAGCCTAGGCCCACAAGTAAGAAGTTACGTTATTGGAGGTCTTTGGTGGGTAATAATGTAAGTATGGATTCTATGGGAAGTTCAGAGCAGGAAATGAGCAGTTAACCTCCCACTGCATTTATAACTCAAATAGAACAAAAAGTTGTAAATTGAAGGAAAGCAAGTGTTAGGAGCAGAGCTCAGTTTAAGGGAACTGATCCTGGCTTGTGTTCAGATCACAAGGCCAAGGCTGTATTCCTGTAATCAAAGATGATAGTATGTCCATCATACTCCGCAAGGCGTTTGCTTTTGGGAACAACTTTCAAGTTAGTTTCCTACCAAAAATCCATTTTTTCTTGTCACTTCTAAAACACATTACCAAAATAAACTGGTTTTGTTGCTTGTATAGATTGAATCATATTGAGTGATCTGAAGGGGCTTTTTATAAATGACAATAATGGCTTTGTTTTGCTTTGTGTGCTCAGTAAAAACAAGACTGATTGACACTTGTGTGTTGCATGAGGTTGTATTCTGAGCTGTTTTGTATGAGCGAATAGTTGGCTAAGTTGACCATTACTCTTACTATCAGTTTAACATGAAGCTCAAATACTATGGTTTTTTGTATGCTCGTCAGAGCTATGCTCTACACTTATTGCTGGGTATTCTATTTTTATTTTCACTCATATCTGTCGATTTTTCATTTAGTGCTTGATTTGTATATTATGTTATCTTTTTCAACTTTTGCTCTATTTTCTCATAATTTCTTTCTGTTCATCTATTGTGAGTCAGTGTGTCCTTTGGATTCACAGCCAATTGTCACTTAGTTTCCATCTTATATTTTTGATGTTATAAAGCTGCTTGAAATGGAAAAATATTTAAAAAGTTGATTCTTTCCAAGCAAATAGAGAAAACCATCTTGGATTATTACATACAATTGTCAGCAGCTGATATAATATTTCACCAACTTCTGCTATTCCTACAATCTTTGACATTGTCAGTATCTTTTGTTCCATTTGATTCTGTTGTAATTTCTTTTGTTTTTATTACAAGATTTCATTAATTTCTATTGTTTGAATGTAGCTTATAAATGTGTGTTATATGGCTGTCAGCAAACATCTTATTAGAATTCTTCAAAGTTCAGGCATCATACTTTTCTTAATGATGAAGGATTTTCAGATTTTGCGATCAATTGGATGAAATCCCTAGGAAGTTTGAGTTGGGTATTAGATGATACCATGACTGTCCTGAAATCCGATTATCTAATATGACCACTGTTGTTGCTGCAGTCAATCAACCACTGAAAACAGGTGTTCATGTAAATCTATCTATACTTCTTGGTCCTATTCTTCACCCTCATTAGCAATAGGAAAAAGATACACTATTAACTTTCTACAGACCTCGCTTATTTTTGTTTTAGGTTTGTTGTTTACATTTTAATTCTTATATACCCTGTCTTTTCTGCAATGTTGATATTGTGATGATATTTTATCAAACTGAAATTATTTGTGGTCATTCAAAAGCAATTTATCATTCTGAAGAAGGATGTTACTCATTGTCACTTTATGTCATTTGCTTTATTGCTTTGATTTTTGTTTTTGTCGTTTCTAAACAATCATGAGCCATTACCAGGTGAAAATGATAAACACTGCTATGTTTGTTTTGCAATATTGAATCATGAAGTGTTTTGCTGGTAGTGCTGTCAGTTTTTATTTCTATTTTGCTTTAACAAGACTTACATATTATTGGCTATATCCCCCTGCATTTGTTAATGGGCTGATGAGAGCCTTTCTCCATGTAGATTTGGATTGGTCTGATCACTCCAGTACATTTCCTTCACAGGCAATGTGCTCTCTGAATGTTTTACGCACAATCACCTAGGCTATAGTTTAGTGAATGCTGCCGCATATCCAAATGAGATACCCCTATACTCCTATAATTGCATTGTTGCGTCTGTCAGTGTTCAGAATTATTCCTCTTCTTATGTTTCATCTTTTTTTTTCATCTTTATTTAGGTTGCTGTCTGTCATTGTATTGACAATTCAGTTTTATCTTGTACACTATATCAATAAATCTGAACTGCATGCCCATGTGTGTGTGATTTTATCTCTTTTTTCAGGGGAAAATGAGTGAAAATGTTCTCGATTTTCAAACTATCATTCTGACTTCATTACAACTCTTCAGCCGCTACTGACAGTCATTTTTTATTTCTATTTGTTTGGAATACTTTATGATTTATTTATTTTTCTTCACATCATTGTTTTTTTCAATGGTGAATCTGGCCATTTAATTTTAGTTATCCACTTGTGGGAGCCTTTTTATTTTTATCGTTATTCATTTTCAACGACATTGTTATATCAGTAAAAGAAAACGGAGGAAGACTATTTCTTTGTTGAGAATGAGTTCCCACAAAAAATGGGAATTGAAGAGTTATTGTTTGTTTTCAAGTGATATTTGTACAGCAACCATTGGTGAGCATTGTATTTAATATTGCCCTTGCTAATAGTTGGGTGTTGATTGATTGAGAATGAAATAATTTGGGTTTGTATTAACTTTGTTTTGATCAATATTCATGCCCTAAGTTCCACTTGGCAAGAAAATTGCAACAGACCATTTAGATACTTTCAATAAAGAGCTACATTTTTAAAACAAGATTTTGAGTGATGAAGCTCAAGTTTGAATAATTTCATTGATGATTCAGATAAGGCTTATCTTTACTGCTTGAAAAAAGAAATAACAACAACAACACAAAAAAATATATGATTTGTTAAGTCAAGAAAGATCTCATATTTGACAAGCTCTATCATAAGTTTTTTGATTTGTGTTTTTTTGCATTTCACTCTATTTTTCATAAATTAGGTTGTTTGTATTAAAGGTGTTAAACCGTTATGGCTGAAATAAACAAAATTCCTTCCTGTTCTCATGGTGTGTTCCTAGCCTGAGTGGGGGCAAGCAATAAACTTATTTTTCAAGTTTGCAAACACCTAGCAAACACCCTGATATAAGCAAGATTCCAAGCTTTCAATTTTCCCCAAGTAAAGGAAGACAGTCATTTATTTATTCATCTAAATATGCATTCATTTTATTTTCATATGAGGCTCATGAAGCAAAAGGACACTTGGGACAAGTTGATTCTTGTATCTGCAATTAGCATTTTTTGCCGTGGACCTCAGAAATCCGTTGATAGAATTCTCACGATTTGAATTGCTTAAAAGCAGTAAAAAAACAATACATCATAAGTTGTAAAAAGGCCTCTGGCTTGTCTACTGTTTGAAAACAAGGGTAGGAGTAATGTTGCTTCTAGTTTTTATTCTAACGGGCGATATTTATTCAAGTGTTGTACTTGTTATTAAAAGCCTGTTTTCATAACAATGTTGTATTCTCAAAAGAGCATTTTCTATTCATTAGTGGAACAACAAAGGCTTCCTACTGTTAGAAGTGAAAAGTGAAAATAGTTGCTCAAATGCTAGGTGCTAAGGATCCTTACATCTTGGCTGATGCTTTATAACTAAATGAAGGGTTTTCACATGGTTCTCCAAACATGAAATCAGCAGGTACAGCAGGTTATTGCTATTATCCTAAGAAGTCTCTGTGTACTTTTTTTTATCAAGCTTTGGCAATTTTTTAGTGAGATTTTAATTTTTTTGACAAAAGAAATTAATTCATAACTAGTATTTGATTTGATTGAATGAAAAAAACAAAACCATCAGCTGCATATTTTTCTCTTGCCTAACAATTTATTTCAACATTTAATTTTTACCTTGTTTGAACAAAAAGTACTAATGTGTAGGTCTTTTTTTCTTTTCTGTCCATTACTGTTCAATGTGTCATCAGTCTCTAGTGTTCTGATTTTGTCTTTTTAAGAATTGATTCATAACTTTCCCTGGGTGGGAAAGAATTTGATAAAATGGGAAACAGCATTCCTTTGTAAATATATTTATTTGCTCTCACCCTGTAATTTTTGTTATTGTTGTTACTCTCACAAGTGTTTTGCTAATTTCTTTTTCACCTCTCTTACTCTTTACTCTGACTTCTTTCTCATGTCATTGTCATACTTTCACAAGTGTTTTCTCTTTTAATAACCCCAAGTATCTGAATTGCAATGTTTTTTTCTATTTTATCCCAACACAATAAGAGATAGTAATATATCTTTCTATAATACATGTGTACCCTGTTACATTTTCCATAGCTTTAATTCAAAGTTGCCTTTGAAACAATTGTACATTTTTGCAACGATAATTGAAGACTTGTGTTATAAAGAGTTGCCTTTCTCTCCTTGTTCTCTTTGACAATCATTTTAGGGTGTTGATGTCAGATATCGGAAGCTGGTCTACTTTTTTAAATTTTAGATTTTCTTTTTAAAAGAGAGAAAAGGGTTGGCTGGGGGGGGGGGGGGTAAGTAAATTGTTGTTGAAGTATAGATGTATAAATATTCTGTGGATGTTTTAATACAAAGGGTTTCTGAACCTTATGTTGCGTACACTACATGTATCACCAAAATAATATGATCTTTCCTTATTCTTTATGTTTTGCTTATATAAAACCGTAGATTAACTTGCTTGTAAGCAAAAACATTGCTGTTTTAGTCCTCAAAAATTGGATGTAAATTTTTTATCTATTTACCTGCATTTGAAAAAGAAATATACATACTCCTATGCATTTATGATCTTTAAAGTTCTTCTGTTTAAAGATTATTCTTGTTTGAAATCATACTGATTTGAAGACTTTAGCTCTTATCTGGTGCTCCTTCTCCACCTTTTTGTGTCATGTAGGCTACACTTGTATCATGTACACTTACATGTGAGCAGGAGCTCTCCTTGAGAAAATGAAATGAAATAATCATGTATCCCAGTTTTGAATAGATTCTCACAAAATTCATTTTTGTTCATAATGACTTATTTTTCTCAAGGTGTTTCCCCCCCCCCCCTAAATTGCTTTTGAAATTGCCCAAAAATATACAAATGTTACTGTTACTGTTATACAGAATATATCTACCTACTCAATACCAGTTTAGCCAATCATTATTGCTCTATCTTTTCCATTCCTCTACAATTCCCTCATTCTTAAAATTAGGGCACTCAAAATGAACAATGCAGTTTCATTAACCCATACATTCTCTACCTATATGTTTCCTTCATCATGATATTTTACAAGTTGTAGGTACCATTGACATTTTCCTAAAATCAATGATTCATTAACATATTCTGATTGATCGTAGTGTTTGATAACATTGTTAGCCTTTTTAATCATATTTATAAATGTCCAGTGCCGATCTTGAATCCTAGTCTTCTATGAGATTGTGTTCATTCGTTCACTTTGTTATCCATTTTGATGAAAGATTTTAATAAATGTCTTCAAGATGATCCCTATCAAATGAAATTGTTGTCATTTCTTTATAAGAAAAAAAGGTGTGAAGAAAATGATCCATCTGTATTTGAAAAAAGACTTTCATTCTTATTTCTATCCCATACAAAATTCAGTTTTGTGTTAAGCATTTCTTAGCATCTAAATTGCAGGTGTTTTCATTTGAATGAAAACCGGCAGCAATATAATATGAAATATTTCTTAAATTCACTAAGAACAGCTTCACATGGGAAATTATTTTTCAGCTGAGATGCAATGCACAACACTTCAAGCACAGCTTGATATAAAAGGACGCTAAGAGTTTGTCTTGATTTAAACTTCAGTATTGTAGTCCACTTTCCCACAGTCTGTTTGATTGTATTTGTTCCTGCAATCATCATCTGAGATTCAGCATTGTACGAGTACAAGAACAAGTATTATATCTAGATCTGGCCTACAGAGACTGTGACTCAAGTCATCAAACATCAACAATGGTAAACAAAAGCCATTTACGGTTAGTGATAGCATGATGTGTAGCATTTGGATAAACAAATTTATTAAGTTCTGTCAATGTCATTTTAGTCTTTGAAGAATATTCTAAAAGTTAAGCTGAAATGATATAAGGATAATGTTTTAAAGTACTAAATGGTTCAAGAATATTTCAAACTCTCTAATAGGAAACTTAAACTTTTAGAAATGTCTTTTACAATTTTTCAAGAACAAATAGTGAGACTTCTTTCTGAAGAGGGCAAGGAATTCATCTGTTCTCCTCTCAAAATATCCTGCTTGCTGACTTTGTATTTATTTTGACCCTTTGATATATTTCCGATAAGTTCTATCTGTGTGTGTGTGTGTGTGTGTGTGTGTGTGTGTGTGTGTGTGTGTATGTGTGTGGCAAACACATAGGAACAGTTAAAATCCATAGGAGATTAAACTGCTCACCTCTTTCCTGAAAATGTGGATAGACGAATCATCTGTGCTTCAGTAGCATTCAGATAAATTGTATCTTTCCTGGGATGACGACTCTTCAATTGTTTTTGTTTTGTTTTTTTATAAAAAAAAAGTAAATCATGATAATTCATTTTTTCTATTGTCATGATATGTATAAAATCTTTTATCCTCTTTTTTCCTTTTATTTGTAAGTGCTACTTGGGATATCATCTTACATTATATCATATGACATATGTTGACATTAATATGATTTAGATGTTCTTCATCTTCCTGTTAATTTACTCTTTTGAATCCAGATGACAGTAAGAATTATCAAAAAAGCATTTCTTTGCATGGTCAGTAGCTGTCTTGTATCATCGAGCCTCTGTCACCCTGCACGCCGCTTATCTAGCTTGGCTAATGGATTTTAGATCTCCCATTATCCCTTTGTCCTCATTTTCATCGAATATCCATGCAGAACGCTGCTTGTATGCTTTTTATTTGTTGCTTATTTTCCTATCTTCTTAATTGCATTCAAACATTTCGATTTGGACAGAGACTGAATAATATGTTTGCAGACAGAAAATCATTACAATGTTATAAGATTTAGGTAGACTGATGAGATTAGAAAGTTAACCATCCAAAAACACTTTTTTTTCTGTTCCAAGGTAGCAAAATTGCTTGTATATAAAACTGAAGACATCAAATGCTAGTAGCAAGCTGCCAGGAAGATCCTGCTGACTGAGATATAGTTTGTATTTATGCTGTTGAATGTAGAATAGTATATAGTTTTGTTAAGCTTTATTTTCAATGCACACATTGTATCTCTACTTCTTTCAGCTTTGTTGATTCTTAGTGATTTTACAAATTGTTTGTGGTTCTTTGTGTCTCATACTCTCTGAGCCATATCTATGTTAGGCTGTTACCAAATCAAGTAATGAGAAATGTGAAGAAAGGGAGTTTAATCCTTGATGAGTGGTCGCTCTTTTTGTTGTATGGGCTCTATGAGTGCTCTCATTTTATTGTCATATTGAACTGCTCACAGTAAATGTCAAAGTTTCTTGTCTGAAAATGTATGTATGAGCAGCTCAATAAGTAGTGTTTTTTAAAGTAAGGTAGATCGTTTGGGGAAAAAAATGAGTCCTAGTTGAGGAAAAATATTTGAAGCCAAGTCTACTATAGAGTATTTGGTAATTTCTGAATGGTAGAAAAAAAGAGCTGATTCTAGATAATGATGGTTAGTGCAGTAGGATTTGAGGAAGAGGTTGCTGTGGCATCTTGTCTTTTATCTTTTTATCATGCTTTTACCTTGCTGCTCAAAGTGGGTTTAGTTTATTTTCATTCCTGTAGGCCTAATGCAAAAAAAAAACAAAAAAACCAGAAACAAAACAAAACAAAAAAACCATACAGTGCTAATCATCACTCATAGTATCACAATTGAAGTATAATGCTGAAAGAAGTCCAAACTGTCTGTGCTCTGACAATTTTCTAAAAAAAAACTTTCTGAAAACTTCTGTGGCTTTTATTCTTATTTTCTTTTAGAAAGTAACATATTCCATTGCAATTGAAATAAAGCAAAAGTCTACTTTGGCTCCAACTACAGTTTGTTGACTGCAGGGTGAGGATTCAAAGCTAAAACACAGTTAGGACTCATATATGGGTAGTGTTAGATATCCCCATATCACATTTTATATAATTTTTAGGGTTCAGGTGTTATATTGGCAGTGTAGACCCATAAAATAGATATTTTGGATTAAAACATACAATTGATCGATTGAAAACCTAATCTAATCAACTGCTTTGCAATCTAGTTTTGTTGGAGTTTTCTTTTATTTTTCTTTCTTACAAAGGGAAATAAAACTGTTATAACTTTTTTCAGTTTCAAAGTTATCACTTCTTTATTGACTATAAAAGCATTCCCTTGACTGTAATATTACCCAATCTTTAATCCCCCCCCCCCCTTAAGGTCAATAATGTAGTGTAAACGTGGCTGCCAACCATTGTTAACCGTAGTTAAAGTTATGAGAAAGTTCAGTGGCGCTTGGATGACCTTGGAGAGGCAATTTGTAGTCACTGACTGTGAAATTTCAATCATTCTGATTGCTTTTCGGTGTTGTGTTTCTGTTACTATTGCATGCGTTGCATTGGCACTGCAATTTGTGCATCTTGGATAAGTGTTTTTATTGCATGATATTACTTGTTTTTGTTTGTTTACTGTTATTTCCTTTTCCCCCTTCCTGGGGGGCCAT
Organism: Scyllaea pelagica; assembly: GCA_031833965.1. Classification (NCBI taxonomy): domain Eukaryota; kingdom Metazoa; phylum Mollusca; class Gastropoda; order Nudibranchia; family Scyllaeidae; genus Scyllaea; species Scyllaea pelagica. The sequence continues at coordinate 15,132 of JAUEKY010082176.1, forward strand.
TTGTGCACCCACGCTCCCTCTTTTTTTTATCAAATATAAATTTTGTGTTGTTTTGTTCGCTCCATTAATATTCATTTGCTTTTCCTATTTTTTCTGTTTGCCTCGCTTTGCTATACAGGATTGCAAATCGTTTCAATTTTCCCTGAGCATAATTCCTCCCCCCCCCCCTTTTTTTTTTCCCTTAGCCCCTATACAATTGGAATGAATGTCCATAGCCCTTTTCAAATCATCCGACAAAGTAGGCTTAGAATATAATACGTTTCTTCACTCTTTTTTTACGATTTCAAGATTGAGATAGCATCAATTATTTATACCATTTTATTGGAGTATTCAACGGCAGCCCATTTTCCATCCCCTGGTCTTTTCATATATTTAGTGAAGAAGAAAAAGAGATGTCAACTCATCGTAAACGGTTTCCAGATAGGAAATCTAAAATTCTAATTTACAAGTTACACTCAAAATAGCAGTTGACCTTTAAGAGTTCCAAAGATGACGATTGTTCTTGAGGCAAGGAAAAGCAGCATGTATCAGGTTTTTTTTTTGCTTTCTAAAAGTATACAATAATACTTCAAAATACTGTTTTCCTTCACAATGGATTCAAAGCAGTAGATTTAGATATGATACAATTACCTCTGGCTTCGAAGGTGAAAATCCAAGGGCCAATAATACGTCTTGTGAGACATACATAAAAAGAAAAAAATATATGTGAAAAAAGCGTGGATGTGTGCGTGATCTATTTGGGTGTGTCAATGACAATAGATTAGATCAGAAAATAGGTGACTCATCTATTATTAATTGACGGTGGCAAAAAATGAAGCCACACTAACCGAGCATTTCTATGCCACCAACAAAAATAAAAATTGGCATAGCGGTGGAATTGTCCATGAAGATTGGAGTGGGAACAGTAATTTCACAAAAAAGAGCCGATTTTTAAAACTAAAAGCTAAAATGCATATATGCATTTCTGAAGACGTCGAAAGGGCTAATGGGAACCACTTCCTTTCCGAAGCAATGCGTTCAGTAGATGTTTTTCAAGACTCCGTTTATTTTGTGCGCAAACATGAAAAAAAAACCAACCAAAAAAGCTGTGCTTTCTCCTCCGCGAGTTCGCGGGGTTATCAGCTAGTATGATTGATTTGTTAAAGATGCAAAATCACCAATGCAGCTTTCACTATGATGCCTCTGCTTATGGTGAATTATTAATTCTTTCTATTTTTTGTATTATTCTTTCACTTACTTCAATCGTGCTCTGGAATAAAGACATCATTAATCAAAGACCAAATAAATAGTTCAACTAACTGTAATATGGTAGAGTTGAATCACCGCTTCAAATGAATAGTTCATCTTACGATAACACACGCCGTGGGTGTATGGGAGTGTCGGATAAACGGATCACTCTGCATCGGGTTACACCTATCAACATGTCTGGCATGTGAATCGGATTACACCGCATAGCCTTTCTGTCATGCTGTGAGCGAAAGGAGGGAGCTCTTTATTTTGGTTTCAAATTCATCTTTTAGGTCTGCGACTTAAAGCAATTTCAACAGATTATAAAGGTACTCAGTCGAGTTCAGCTAATAGTATCCTCCCTCCAATACCCTGCTCTTTTTAAGCACCACGCACATGCACACGCCCGTACATAGCGGTCGCACGCACGTATTATACTCATTTACTTCCATTCACTTTCTAGTTCACTTAGATATACAGAGAAACATAGATATGACATATTAGTGCGTAGTTTGATGGCTATATAGATACATTGAAACTGTCCGACACCAAGGCAAAGACACACGCACATTATATACATTATAATAATATATCATTTATATATATGTGTGTGTGTGTGTGTGTGTGTGTAGGGAGAGAGGGAGAGAGAGACAGATAGACAGACAGGCAGAGAGAGAGAGAGAGAGAGAGAGAGAGAGAGAGAGAGAGAGAGAGAGAGAGAGAGAGAGAGAGA